>JBBIGA010096060.1:0-11115 GCA_037576975.1 Alestes dentex | reverse complement strand
ACGTTGTTTCGTTTTTACTATGTACTGTGTATATGGTAGAAATGACAATAAAAACTACTTGACTTGACTTGACTACTTGACTTGACTTGAAAAAGCATGAAAATGTGGAGGATATTTGCGGTTTCCACGAATTTTTCACATATAATTATTAGTTTGGTTCTAAGAAAAAAATGCCTGAATCCAAAACACTTTAACTTCATTTGAAACTCAGCTTAATACATTACCCTTAACGAAAATATAAAGGTAAACTAGTATACACACTGGACAGTTTACACTGAACTGCCGTCTCCCACAGTTAATTCATACAAGCATGTTTTCTTGGGCATGCGCTGTAACACATGAGCTGTAAGTGTGAATCACATAGACTGGCATAAGTCATTTGCTTCCTCTGTCCACACACACCACAGTCATCTCTGTTGAGTGTCATCCCTCTCACTGGTTGACTTCATTGTCAACCACTTCTCCTGAGTGGATTGCGACCAGCTTCACACGAAGCCCATGCCAGGACCGAATGGCCTTCTTAGGGGCCTTGTGACCGACTCCTTATCACTATGGCACTTGTTAGAATGGACTCCACCCAATGTTACCCCCATGATCGATCTCGCTACTTCTCACTTTAACATCATGCCTGACTATTACTACACTATTACTACGCTGTCTAACCAGAACCTTAGACGTCCACAGATTGCTTGACGACCATTTAAAGTTGTGGGACAACTACTTCTCCTGGATGACCCCTGGCAGTTGGGTCGGCCCCTTGACATGTGGATCCTTGTTAATGTAAAGTGTCACAAGACAATACTATTGTAAATGGTGCTGTGTATAATAATTAAATTGAATTGAATCATCCCATCACTGGCATGTCACCAATCAAACACCCTTGCAAATTTCCCACTTGTGGGACTAATAAAGGTTTATCTTATCTTATCTTATCTTATCTTATCTTGCTTAGTAGGCCATCATACTTTGCTTTATCCGAACATATACATATGCTCTATCATCAAATATCAAAGAATATCAAGGATTCATCCTAGCACTGGGATGTCCCCAACCAAACACCCTTGTCTAGTAGGCTATCATCCAGAAAGCGCCTTAGGCCTACGGCTGAGACCGATTTTGATGAACATATGGGGTCAGATATAAACATACATATTCTTTACCATCAAATATTAAAGAATATGATGCTATCATCCTTGTACTGGCATGTCACTGACCAAACACCCTTACATAGAAGCCTACCATCCAGGCAGTGCCTTTTGAATTAACATGTGGGGTGACTAACAGATCAATCATATTTTGCTTTATCCTAACACATACATGTGCTTTATCATTAAATATCAAAAGATACCAATGTATCATACTGGCACTGGCATGTCACCAAACACCCTTCCTTGGTGGACTACTATCCAGATAGCATCTGACCGGTGAGACCGGTTTTGATGAACATTTGGTTTGACTGACACTTCAGATCAATCATGTTTATCTTTATTGTAATACATACATACAAAACATGCTTTATTATCAAATATCAAAGAATTTCAAGGCATTATCCTGACACATCATGTCAACCAAAACCCTTGCTTAGTACCATCCAGGCAGCGAGTCACTGGTGAGACTGATGTGATGAACATGTATGGGTTTTGTTTTATATCAAAGTATGTCCTGGCACTTGCAAAGCAACCTACTGTCAAGACAGTGCTGGGTTTCGAGATGAGATTTTGATGTGCAAGCATCCAGTCACCACTTTTTGATTATGAGCATTGTGAAGGGTACAGAAAACTATTTTTATTCACATTGACATGGGAAACATTTCAGATATTCATTCAGAGACCCCCTACCCCGTTTTGGGATCTGAAATATGTATGTACAAGAGCTGTGATGGCCTGTGGTGCAGGTTTGAGCTCAGTCTTTCAGAAAAAAAATGACCAACTTCTGAAATCAATCTTTCAATACACCACTGAAACTTCACAGTTCAGATCACTGCACCTCACAGAAAATAGTTGCATTCATCACACTACAAAAACTTGCTAATACAAACTAAATCAGCTACCCTTGAGGGATAGCCTTCTTCCACCAGATGTAGGAACACATGTTTGGAAAGGCAGCAAGCCCATGGTTGGAGGTGAGAACATGGATGCGGCTGTTCATTGTGACTCCAAAGTGCACAGTTCCTGATGAATTGAGTTGAATTGAATATATTTACTGTCATTGTAGGGACAATGAGATTTGGATGCTCAAAAAGGTCCAGTGAAGGGAGGAAAAAAACAAAACAAAAAAAACCCCCACAATATTGCACACAGATTTTATATTTTTATAGTTATGTTTTTGCAATGTTAAGTGCAGTTCTGGCTTTTGGATAGAAGCTGTTTTTTAGTCTATTTGTCCTTGTTTTTATCACTCTGAACCGTCTGCCTGAGGGCAGCAGTTCAAAAAGAGAGTGACCTGGATGGAGTGAGTCTATTAGGATGTTTTGGGCTTTTTTCATACAGCGGGAACTGTACAGTCCGTCTAGGGAGGGGAGTGGACTGCCAGTGATTTTCTCGGTAGTGTTAATGACCCTTTGAAGGGCCTTCCATTCAGCAGCCGTGCAGCTGGCAAACCATCCACAGATGCAGTATAACAGAATGCTCTCTATGGTGCAGTGGTAGAAGGACACAAGCAGCAGCTGTGTAAGGTGGACCCTCCTGAGGATTCTCAGAAAGTATAATCTCAGCTGTGCCTTCTTGGTGAGAGCAGTGGTGTTGGCACACCAGGACATGTCCTCGATGTACATGCCCAGAAACGGGAAGGTGGAGACCCTTTCCCCATTGATAAAAAGGGGCTGAATGACAGTCTTTTTTCTCCTGAAATCCATAATCAGATCCTTGGTCTTTGCTGTATTTAGAACCAGATTATTTTCTGAACACCACACAGACAGTCGTTCTACCTTGTCACGGTACTCAGACTTGCCCCCCCCCCTCCCCCCAGAGATGAGCCCCACCACAATGGTGTCGTCAGCAAACTTGATGATGCTGTTGCTGAGGTGGGCAGGAACACAGTCGTGGGTGTTCAGGGTGAAGAGCTGGGGACTCAACACACAGATCTGGGGGGAGCCAGGGCTGAGGCTGAGGTCTGAGAAGATGTGAGAGCCTACTCTCACCCTCTGGGAGCGATTAGACAGGAAGTCTTTGATCCATAAGCAGATAGAGTAAGATAGACCCAGGTTCAATAGCTTTGACACCAGTCTGTGAGGAACAATTGTGTTGAATGCAGAGTTAAATCTACAAAAGTAGCCAGGATAGCTCCCCCGCTGCTCTAAATGGGTCAGAGCAGTATGGAGACCAGTTGCTATGGCATCCTCCGTAGACCTGTTCTCTCTATAAGCAAACTGGTGTGGGTCCAACCTGCCTGGGAGACTTGAGGTAATGTGTGTTTGGACCAGTTTCTCAAAGCACTTCATAATGATTGGTATAAGTGCCACAGGACGTTAAGTGTTCAGGCTGCTGATTTTGGGCTTTTTAGGGAGCGGTACAATGATAGAAGACTTCAAGCAGAGCGGGACGGTGGACTGGGATAAAGACTGATTGAAGATCTTGGTAAAGACCCCCGCCAGCTGGTCTGCACAGTCCTTCAAAACGCGTCCAGCAATGCCATCAGGTCCAGCAGCTTTCCTTGGGTTCACAGCCCTCAAAGCCCGTCTCACCTCATGCTCCTCCACCATGAAGACGTGGCTGCTGTACGCCTGAGGATGTGACATAGCTGACACTGGTGACTTAACCTCAAAGCGGGTGAAGAAATGACTGAGTTCTTCTGCCAGCGAGGCGTCACCACCAGCAGCTGAGAGATTGCTGTATCTATAATTGGTTATATGCTGGACCCCTTGCCACACCTGCGTTGTGTCTTTGCTATGAAAGCAGTCTTCTATCCTCCTCTTGTAGGCAGCCTTGGCCTCTCTGATACCTCTCTTCAGGTTGGCTCTAGCAGCACTGTACAGAGCCCCATGGCCAGATCTGAATGCCTTGTTCCTCTCCCGTAGCAGATACTGCACTTTCCTAGTCATCCAGGGCTTTCTATTGGGGTAGACCCAGATGCGCTTGTCCCTTGTAACCGTGTCCGTGCAGTGTCTGATGTAGCCCAGGACCGCTGCTGCATACTGCTCTAGGTCATGATGTTCAAAGACTTCCCACTCTGTCATCTCAAAGCAGTCCTGCAACTGCAGAGAGGCATCTGCTGGCCATGTTTTAATAGTTTTGGGTGTGACTCTAGCACTTTTCCTGAGGGGGTGTAAGCTTGTATTAGGAGCAGGGAAAATGGTCTGACTGGCTCAGGTGTGGTATTGGTTTGGCCCTGAAGCCCAGTTTGATGTTTGAATAGACCTTATCCAGTGTGCTGGCTCCCCTAGAGGCGCACTTAACATGCTGATAGAATTTAAGAAGCACAGTCTTAAGGCAGTCTGGTTAAAATCCTCAGCTACAATATGCACAGCCTATTCCCAAGGTAAGTAGAAGGGTCTGCATTTAACAGTCACAAACTCCAGATCTGCAGAGCAGTGGCTTACAGTCACAGTGTTTTTGCGCCAGCTGATGACAGTTGTTGAACAGACTGGCACTGTGGTACATGTGCAGGAAGGTGATCTGGTGGTGGTTCTTATACAAGAAGAAGGGAACTCAATCAAATGATACTGCGGTACGACACAGCTATTATCATGATGGGGCTGAGTGAAGGAGGCACACACAGGTTCAGAGTACAACAGAAAGTTCTTTAACTAAAGTCTTTGCAAAACTACAGCACAGCTGGCTGGCACACACACACACAAAACACCAAGGGGAACTTAACGAACGCAGCCGGGCCTTTCCTTTATTCTGAAGGCCACTGCCTTCAGGGGCACTTAACTGTTGCTCCACGCATCGTGGAGTTTACTGGAAATGTGAAATGTGTTGTAGATTTTCACAATATTGAATACATCCACCCATTCATACAACAGAAGTAAAAATCAGGCGCTGTTTTGCACGGTCACATCACACATTATCGACAGCGTTATCAGATCACGAAAAACACCATAGCATTCTGGGGGATGTATGACTTTCCCGTCCTTCAGTCACCAGTTAGCACTCATAGTGGTGGTGTTATGCACTGCGCATTAAATTACATAGGGTAGTGAAGCATTGTCCTAGCATGTACAAAAAAGCGTGATCGCAGCATGTTTGAATAGGTTTTATGTTGTGATTGCTGCACGAAAAGTTGTAAGACCGGGTTATGTAACTACACTTGCACAATTACTCACTTTGTCTTTGACCTTCTTGCTTTTGTAGACATTGCATAGATTTTTGTTCGTCATTGGACTTGCAAGATCCACTCTTGTCATGAAGATCACCTGAGGGATTCCTGAGCAGTCAAAACATTTTTTTACTGTTGTTGTTACTATAGAACATAGAAATCTCAAGAACACTGTGTTCATTTTTACATAGACTGAAGTTATAACCTAATCAAGTGATGCAACAAGTAAGAGAACAGAAAAATAAAATAATTTAAAAATGTTTTGTAGTGTATCTAGTCTTGACTAGAACCTGTGGTAGGAACTCACTCAGGCAGTTCATGCTTGAAAACCCATCTAAATATCTAAATTAAACAGTTCTGTAAAGACCTTACAGTTCCCCCCAACCCAAGGAACAGCTCCTGATGTTCCTAACTCCATGGCTCCTCTGGGTTAAACACTTCCTAATCCACCATCAATCTGCAATCCACCTAGGAAGCACCTTACTGTTCTGGGAAGCACAATCTATAAAATGCCTGCACAGCAGAGCTTCCACAATACCACTTGGACTGAGGGCCTGATTCTCCATCTCCGGTCAGCAGTCTGCTTATAGGATACAGTAGCATTCTGGATGGCTCTCTGTGTTTCACCCAAGTCCACTGTATCAGGCACTTGGAAACATGGGCGGAGGATAGCTGAACTGGCATTTGAAATGTGACATACCAAGGGAGGAATGCCAGAGGCTATTGTGGGCATACTTCACACACATCAGGTGGTCTGCCCAGGTGGAACGGTTGGAGGAGACCAAACAGCAAAGGATCCTTTACAGACCTTCACTTACAATGAGCCACTGTCTATGTGATGTAACAGTTCATGGTTTTGCATGTGACAGTGTGAACTGTATGTGTTCAGGTGTTGATTCTTCATGTTCTTCTATTTTGAAAGAAAGTATGTCCAAAAAGGGATATGACGGTTATATGAGGACAGAGGGGAAAAACTCAAGGTGGTAAAGTGGTGGGGTGCTTTGTCTATTTTTTCTTGCTAAGTGAATGAAAATTGTGAATGGGAAAGATGGACAGTAGCCTCAGGCTCAGTTCTGTGATGGGGTGGCTGTCTGGTGAATGTCAGACAATGGGGCGTGAGACAGTGACCTTAAGACTCACACGTTCAGTCTACTGAGCAAAAACGGCTGAAAAGTATTGGGGCCATTTGACCTTGTGGTCCCAGAAACGTACAATTTCCCTCAAACAAAAAGACAGAGGCTGGCAGGGGGCGGATTGTCTTAGAAGGAAGTCCTTTCATGGATACTTTGGTGAAAGTGGTCTGTGTGCAGTGTTGTGAGAGAAAGAGAAAGTAAGACAGAAAGGCGAAGAATGAGCACCAGCTAGCATGAAAGTGGGAAAGGAGAAAAGAGAGGGAGAAGAATAAAAAATCAAAGAAGAGAACAGAGAGGAGAAACCTAAACAGATAGAGAGGTCTATCAGAATTAAAAGTAGGAAACGCCTGTCCAAGTGGCCACAATATGTAAATAATGTCAAGGCAAATGGAGTTAAATGAAAACAGGTTTGTGTCATTCATTCTGACTCCCGACAAATCTACTTTTTTAAAAGACCAGACTTACCCAGTGTTTCTGCTGCTCTTCTCACTGGCCTCATCTTTTTGATTAAATCATCTTTCATCAGTGAAATTTTGTCTTCTGGTAAAACGTACACCAGGCAGTGGGTCTCATCACTCAGGCTGGGGTTTTTGAGGTAATACAGGCTGCGTTCAGTCAGTGGAACCACAGGGTGGAACTGAAAGAAACACAAACAGCAGAATAAAGCATCTCTATTGCAGTGAGGTGCTTAGACCATCTAATATTTACTGATTAAGATTTTATATTTTTAGCATTTTTCATCATAAATATCTTTAGACTTGTGAGAAAATACTCAAAATATAACAGTTCATACTTAAACTGAATCTGAAGCAATCTTATCAGGATATTTGGATTCAACAAACTTGTATCTAAGTTTTTGTTTAAATTGATACATTTACACATTTTCATACCAGTTTAAATGTACAGTTCTGGAAAAAACTAAGAGACCCCCATCATTTCTCCCTTGATATATGTGGAGAAGACCGGGGCCAGCATCTTCTCCACAACTGGGAGGATCAAAGGTCTTGCACTGTGACCCGGGCTAGAGAGACATACAGCTTGCGCTGACTCTCCCAAACAGAGGAAGTCCAGGCCAGAGGATGCCCCATAAGTAGTGATTCACCAATGGCATGAGACGTTCTTTCTCTATGTGGAAAATTGAGAGGGCTATTACTCAAAGGACAATGAGCATTGGAGTAAGAATCTTGGCACCACCTTTATTCACCATCAGCCTCTCAGGGAGTGGGAGCTATGGCTCTGATCAAGCAGTTGGGTCAGGGGCTCCCAGGGGGGTGTTGGTCTGCACAGCTGCAGTCATCCCCTGATTGGCCAAGGCAGTTCTCACCGCCTCTATCCCATCTGAGTCTACTGGGTCCATGACTTTCTATAACGAGGAGACTCGTTCAGAACAGTGAGCTATGGGGTTAATGTTTTGGGCTTCTAACTCACAATGTTTTTTTACATTTTGCACACAGCAAAACATAAAAACCAAATTAAACTGATTTTTCCCAAAAGAGCACTAAAAGAGGGAAGTTCAAGAGATGTGATTTTGTTGCTTTTTTGTTTGTTTTAACAGTCTTTGGCGCACAACAAAGACTTGGCAAGGAGCATGTCAGTAACTTCCACTTATATGGGGCTAATCACAGATGTCGTTAATCACAGAGCAGTGCTCTGCTTCTTTCTGCTGGACAGATTTGGCTCACACTGCTTACTGAAATGGGTGTACTGGACAATCCAGTGCCAGACTGGCCCCTTTCACACACACTGAGCTTTTGCCACAAAAAAATAACAAGTATTTTTTTATCACAACTTAAAAAATAAGATGCCAGCTAACAGTAGAAATGTGATTTTGAGTTGTGCATGTGTTTCGATTTTACCGTGTAATCATTCTTAATATGGCCTGTAAGCACACTGATGATGTCCTCACTGAGCACTCCTCCTATTTCCTTCAAATCTACACCCATGGTATCACTGAAGGCCAAAGGAAGGGATGCAGTACTGACCTGACATTTTTCATACTGAAAAAAAACAAAGAAAACAGGTGAAATAGTATTCATAGATTGTAAATTGCATTTGTATATTACAAATTGCATTTGTATATTACAAATTGCATTTGTATATGAATTAATATATTGTTATAGCTGATCTTAAAAGGTTTCAGCATGTGAACCAGAGAAATCCTGGATGGAAAACTTTAGGTATAAATAATTCAGCCATAACCTTAAATATGTTATATTTAATAAAACAACATGGCCGGCAAAACCCCATCACCACCTCCACGCGATGCCAGCTGGAAACAACAACCCTTTGGGCAGTTGGCTAATGGTGAGGGTTATTGGCGTCAGGCGGAGCAACGAGTCGGCCAGCATACCTTTTGGTTGCATCAATGGCAATACCGTCTCAAGTTTTGGAAGAAAATGCTAGGGTGTACCCCGGAGGCGACATGTGGCGCCCTCGTCCAAGCAACGTGGGAAGTGGATGAGGACTACCTGCTCCTGGACAAAAGAGGCTAAAGAAGCGAGTCCTATTACAAATGGGTACTCTCAACATCGGTACAACGACCGGACGAAGTTGTGAACTAGCCAACACCCTCGAGCAGCACCACATCGACATCACATGTGTCCAAGAAACCAAATGGAAGGGGGCCAAGGTCAGAGACATTGATGACAGCTTCAAGCTCTACTACAATGGAAAACCAGCCCAAAACGGCGTCGGTGTAGTGGTCAACCAACAACTGATGGACAATGTGGTTGAGGTGGCACGGATCACCAACCATCTTATGTCACTTAAGATCGACACTGGCATCATCATCATGAGAGTGGTTTCATGTTACGCCCCACAAACAAACTGCATGGAAGCAGAGAAGAACAATTTCTGGGATAATCTCGACAGGCACATGTGAGCATTTGGCCCCAAAGAATACATTGTCATTGGCTGAGACCTAAATGTACATGTTGGCCAGGACAGCAATGGCTACAATAGATTCCACCGGGGCCAAGGACTTTGTACTCGTAACGGGGATAACGAGAATGGGGAACACACCTTGGATTTTGCAGAGGCTCATGACCTAGCGGTAACCAACACCTTCTTTAAGAAGTTAGCGCACCTCGTCATGTACTCGAGCCGGGGAAGAGAGACCCAAATTAATTATTGGCTTACCTGGAGGCACCTGGTGACCAATGTCAAAGTGATGGTGCCTCCCCAAATGCAAGCGATAGTTAATGGAGGCACTCAGAGAAATGGACGCCAGCATTGATATCAACCAGTCAGGGGCGAGCATCTGGGACAAGGTGGCGGAACAGATCCATGGCACAGCGACCACTATCCTAGGAAAGACCAAGCTAGGAAGATGCTTCATCAACAAGCAGATCTGGTGGTGGAACACAGAAGTGCAACAAGCAGTCAAAGAGAAGAAATTGGCATTGAAGGCATGGCATCAATCTCATGAAGATGAGGACCATCAGCAGTATCGGAACCTGAAATCGGCGGCAAAGAAAACAGTAGCAGCAGCAGGAGCTGTGCACTACGACCAGCTCTACCACGACCTGGATACGCCCGAAGATGTGAACAAGATCTACCGCTTGGCCAGCAGACATCAGCACTCCATGCTGGACATCGGGGAAGTCAAGCACGTCAAAAATGCCAACCAGCAAGTGCTACGTGACCCACCTACCATCCTCGAAAGCTGGAGTGAATACTTTGCTAACATCAGCAACAAGGAGTTCCCCCACCCACCAGTCGATAGCACCAACCCCACGGATGGCCCAGTCCCACCAATTGTGCCTAGAGAGGTCAAAATCGCCATAAAGAAAATGGAGAATGGCAAAGCCCCCGGACCTGATGAAGTATGGAAGACCCTTGGACCCCATGGGGTCACCATACTCACCACCCTGTTCAATCGCATCATCACAGAGAACAAAGTCCCAGCAGCCTGGTCCATCAGCATCACCGTCCTAATCTGGAAGTCCAAGGACGATGTGACCGACTGCTCGAACTACTGCCTGATCCAACTCCTATGCCACAACATTAAGATATTTGAGCGGATTGCGTAACCTCGCCACCATCCCGCCTAACCAATGAGGTTTTGTAAAGGGTAGTGGAACAACAGACGCCATCCATGCAGCACAGCTACTCTTGGAGAAGCACCAGGAGAAAACCTGACACTCCACAAAGCATTCCTGGACTTGGAAAAGGCATTCAACTGTGTCCTGAGTGCACCGGGGCTTGGCACTGTCCCTGCTCCCGCAACGGCTGACATCCTGAAAACACACCCATGGACCCTGCTGTACGCCGATGACGTCTTTTTGGCGGATACAACCTGGGAGAACCTGGAACACCTAACCAACCATTGGAAGACCCTTCTGAACAACAATGGCAAGCGGCTCGACATCAAGAAGACAGAGTACCTTGAAGGTGGCCAGCAAACCAACGGCACCATCAGTATCGAAGGAGAGGATCTGAATAAAGCCACCACATTTAAATACCTCGGATCCACACTGAGCAGCGATGGTGACATCCTCCCTGACATTTGCACCGAGCCCTCAGACCACGGCGCTGCCTGATACCGCTGGCCGGGGGAAGCAACATCGCAAGCGGTGCGCGAGAAAGCAGAAGCGGGGCAAGCGTGGGGGAGTCCATGCTAGGCTAAAAGCTAACGCTAACCGGCCGGCAATACCGTCAGTCTTTCTCGCCAACGTTCGCTCCCTGGACAATAAACTGGACCACATCCGACTCCAGCAAACCACCC
>JBBIGA010096029.1:0-11117 GCA_037576975.1 Alestes dentex | reverse complement strand
TGTGGAAAATGTAGAAGTTTGGTAGAGCTTTTAACCAACTACTCTGATGGAGAGAAAAATACCCAAGCATGGGGAACATGAGGAGACACCAGTGGCAGGTTGGATGAGGAGCTAGTGTGAACAGAAAAAGAACTGAGACTCAAACCACATTCAGTTCTTCATTAAGGTACAGACTTGGACGCAATGCTGTAAGCTGTAAAAATTTTTCACTGGGAAGCCGAATGCTCTGGAAAGCCTTTTTAGACAACAAGCCAAGCCAAGTTAAGTTGGGGTTTGTTGTCTTTTCATCTGTCTATCCAGTATAGAGTGAAAAGAAACAACATTCCTCTGGGACCATGGTGCAACACAGAACACAGGTCTACATGAGTGCTGATGGGACTACACAGAGTGCAAAAACACAAATGCAAAACACAAGTGTAATCAGTACAGTACAATCATACTGACAAAAAGCAGAAACGGTTCCAAGTGTGAGTGAATAATAATAATATCTTGTACAAAAAAGAATCATTGAACTGCACAGTTCATAAAAATATGAACATATTTTATAATATGTAAAATTTATAATATAAATAAAGGGAATAAAAGTCATAATGGATACTAAACCACATTCTGTCACAGTCCCCTTTAATATGGGCAGGCGCGTAGGCAGACATTCATGTTCACGATACTTTATTTTCAAACTAAAACAAACAAGCACGAGAGCCAGAAACAAAACTCAAAGCTCAAACAAAAAGAGTCAGGAGAAACACAAACACACTGACGCTGAGGTCCACCACAAACGAATTTGAATCCAAACACCAAACATTACAAACCAATAGAAACACAAAGCTTTTTCCCTCTGAGCACACCGGCCAGCTGAAACACAGAGTGTGTCCGAAATCACGCACTTACGTGAGTGCACTGGATTGTAGTGCATAGTATGCACTCAGCATTTCCTTCTGTAGTGCACACTGCTGTGGGTAAGTGTTGTCCGAAATGGAACACTAAAGTTTTGCACTTAGCGGAAGTGACGGACTAACATTTGCTCGTGATTCTCCAGCCCGCCAAAATATCTCCCGGTTATACTGCAGTATACTTTAGTAAAAACATTGTATTAACGTTACTCATATTTATACGAACCAGTTGCCTCCGTTTGTGATTAAAATGGCGTCTGTTTAGTGCGCAGTGTGCCTCGCTGCACCCTGCATTTTTTGGCTATTATTAGTGCACCATCCGGGTACTTTCAGTGCACAAGTTTTAGCTTGTTTGTCAATGTGAACGCACTATGCACTAAAATCGTGCACTAAAAGTGTGCAAGTGCGTGATTTCGGACACACCGTATATATAACAAATACAAGGCCGGCGTGCTCAGCCTTCAAAATAAAAGACTCAAAACTACATACACTTAACTGAAAAAGGACGGCCTCTAGAGGCCTCCAACCGTTACACATCCAGAAGTTTGGTCACCTTGATGAGGAGAAGATGGGATCTGAGTGGGTTAAAAGAAGCCGTTTGTTTGTTTGTTTGTTTTCTAAACCATAGAAGCACAGTTTGGACTTCATACATATTTTCAGTCAAATTACTCATTTACGAATATTCCCTTTAACTTGAGATTATTTTAAAGTTGCCGTAGTAATTATTTACTTTTTAATTAAAAGATTGAAAAGTCAGCCAAAATGGATCAGTTGAAGTAGTGAATGGTCCTGATGGTAAATTGCCTGGACAAACTATAGAGAGAGAGTGAGAGACAGAATGAGAAAGAGAGAGAGACAGAATGAGAGGGAGAGAGAGAGAGAGAGAGAGAGAGAGAGAGAGAGAGAGAGACAGGCAGAGAGAGAGAGACAGAGACAGAGAGAGACAGAGAGAGTTGGGACTTTGAGGTTGTGACTGTTACATAAAAAAAAAAAACTCTACAGGGTGTGGGACAGACAAGGTTGGAGTGATATCCATTTAAGTACCATAAGTTAAACCAGGAACTTCATAACCGTATGGGGTATTTTTCTCAGGCATGTATGTGCATTTTTGTAAAGTGGGCTGGTTAATTTATCCTAAATGCCCAATCAAACCAAAGGACTAAAACCAGTTTTTTATTATAAATCATTTTGCATTTTGCTTACAAGAAACTACTCACTTTTAAATTTCCATGGAAAACCTAAATTTCTACTTAATTTATGCAAACATGCAAATGAAAAAAAACCTACCAATGGTAATAATGTGTAGATGTGATTTAAATATAGTAACACTACATACAATACTGATAAATTATATACGTTTATTACAAACTGTCATGTCTTGGCCAGCGGCCGGTAGAGGCCGCTATAGTGTTAAGTTTATATATATGGGACTCTTATTTTGAATAGGTGTATGTTTGTGTCTAGAGTCGTTTTGTCAGCTGTCCTGTGTTTCTGTTAAATGACTGTGTCATTAAAAGGTCTCAACCCTATTGACATAATGTCTGATTTTTTTTAAAACATAAAACCAGTTTAGTTAAAGTGAATATTATAGTTTTATGTTTATACTCAGTTTAACATTTCAGCTCAGTTCTGTCAGATATCAACATAGAGCAATTATTTTAAACAGCGGAACTGTTATGTGAAGCACAGTTTTGAAAACTGAACTTTATCAGAATGAGAATCAGAATCAGAAAACTTTATTGATCCTGGACGAAACTGCTTAAGCTGCGACTGCACAGACACACAGAGACACAAAGAAAATAAAAAACGAAAATAAAAAACTGCAGAAAATACTCAATATGAAATACACTACAGTATATACACAAACAGATAAGTAACTTACAATAAATGACTAAAAACACAAATGCTAGTTAGGAGTATGTTATTGCCTGTAATAGAGATAAATAGTATACAAGTAATACTGACATAAATAGCGATATTTCACCTGGTAAGACTATTGCAGATGATGAGATAATGCACATAATGGTCACTTTTTAACACCCGATGAGAAAAATAGTTTGATATTGCACATGACCATAGTACATAATAATGCACATAATGATAATCATTTAACCCAAAGGGCAGCTGTGAGATCCGTCTGTAAAGAAAACACAAAAATGAGCAGAGGTCTACCGTAAACCCCTGCCCTCCAGCTCCTCTCCCACGCAAGTCAAACTGCCTGAGGACGGTTTACTAACGTTCCTTTCCACCAGGTGGCAGCTTTACCTTCTGCTCCAGTCCTGGTGCTGAGAGCCTGCAGTGCCTGAGCCTTGGAGCATCAGGAACAGCTTCTGGAAGGATTTACGAATGATAGCAAATTGCTGGGTTTTAATTTAGCCTGAAAACAAAGAGAATTTCAAACTGAAAGGTAGAGTAAAGTGAAAAAAAAAAAAAATGTCATACGTGAACACACCACAGCATTTAACCTAGTCACCAAATGAAGCAGCGGGCCGCCAGGAGGAACACAGCGTCTGGGGAGCAGTGTGTGGGGACGGTACCTCAATGGTGCCGCTGGGGTTTGACCCCCACAACCTTCTGATCACAGGACTAGCTCTTTAACCACTAGGTCACCACCTGTAGTTAAAATATAATGAACGGCATGATTATTACTTGAAAAATTATAGTGTTTTTAATCAGTTCGATTTTAATTTACCGATATATGTTGTGTTTCAGGATGTGTATAATATGGTGTTGCCGTCTTTAATATTTGAAAGTGTTTTTTGATATTTTGAAGGTCCAGCATTACATTAAAAGGTCCATGGCCTACATTTCAAATGCTTTCTTATATTTGTGTGGGTGTGTTTACCAAAAACGTAAGGTCACATGATCATAATAACCAGTTCACAACCCCTTTTTTTCATGGAACTAATCCATTAATGTTAGTTTTAGTTCAGCGGTTTGAGTTAAAACACTGCTTTCAATGTCAGCATAGGTGGATATATGTGATTATGTTGATGGTCATAACACAAAATGCGAATTCAAGGCAGGCCATTTTTGCAGCTTAATTGGGTGACGAGTATTTTTGGAAAGTTTTACGATCTTCACATACTACATCTAAGTCTTTAATTTCGTGTTTCATGCTGATGTCCAGTGTAGAGCTAGAGAAGCTAACCTCAGACACCAGTGAATGACTGATTAAAAGGTTCGACGTCTTTTAGGTAAATCCTGAGTATAATAACTGCACAAGACTACAGTGTGTCTCTGTGTGTTCTCTGAGGATAAGAACATTCTGTTCATTTTGGACCTTTTATCTGAATCACCATGTGGCCAACAGGCTGTAAACAACATGCCGTAACATTTTGGCCCTGCAGGGGGCGGTGTTTCCTCACATGTTCAGCCAAAAGGCTTAATGGTGGGTTTCCTTTTTGGAAGACGAGAATTAAGTGGCCTTCCCTTCATCTGAATTTCCCAGTAAGTTTAAAGCAGTGCCGTTCCTGGAAGAATATATGCGCTAGTAATATCCCCTGGGCTTTTCTGTCAGCACACTGAAATGTTGCTTCATTGTTATAACTCAGTGTAGTCTGTGAAATGAATGCTCATCTGTAAGACTGAAATACACTATATGGACAGAAGTATTGGGACACACTTCTTTGAATTCAGGAGCCCCTTACTTCCAGTGAAGATATATACTTAATACTTCAGTACACCAAGACATTTTGGACAACACCATACTTCCAACTTTGTGGACACAGTTTGGGGAAGAACCTTTTCTACTCCAGCATGACTGTGTCCCAGTGCACAAAACAAACTCCATAAATATATGGTTGGATGAGTTCGGTGTGGAAGAACTTGACTGACTGCACAGAGCTCTGACCTCAACCCCATCCAGCACCTTTGGGATGAACTGGAACAGAGATTGTGAGCCAGGCCTTCTCGTCCAACACCAGTGCCAGACCTCATTAATGCTCTACAGAATGAATGGACACAGATTCCCACAGACCAGTCCCAGTACTTTTGTCCATATAGTGCACATTATATCATCAGAAAACTTAAAATCATAATGTCTTAATCACTGCATTTCAGTTCTGTGTCATAGTTCATATCTATGGATCAAAACCACTTATTTTGATCTGTGAAATTAAAACCCACAGCCATACCATTTCCAGTCCATGTGGAAAAAAATTAACTCGGTGTAAATGAAACCTCTTAGGTTAAAGTATCTATAAGTAATCCAGATTTACTGATAGTGTAAATACAATTGAACAGCTGCCATTCATTATGGCTCATTATGATCCATTATGGTCTCCCTTAAGAACAGGAAACAGCCACGTTGGCCCTCAAACAACGTCAGTGCTTGACTTTGTGCCAGGTTTTGAGTATCTTTTACCTGACAGTGTTTGTATTCCAGGGCGTACCAGGCTGTCCCGCAGCTTTGTGGTTAGGAAAGAGGCCCTGAATCAGGACAAACCTCGCCTAAGCCTCGTGGCACTACCACTTCCTCTCCCTCTCAGAGGCTTGGTTTATGCAATGCACTGGCAGTGATGAAGGATGTGGAGCAACTCTGCCATACAGAAGAGAAGGGAAGACTTACTGAGAGTGAATGGAGGATGAGGAAAAAAACAGAGCATGTTTTATTTGGGTTTTGCCATGCACTTTGAAGGCCAATTTTGTATTAAAGTATCTGACCAAACAGAGAAAGGCAAGTTTAGGTTATGGTTAGTGTTGCTGAAATTGACAGATTAGTGAAAATGTAATTTCCCCATTTTCCCCTTCCTGATGCGCTTCCTTGGTAACAATCATGTATGCTTGCCCATATATTTCCAAGTATTCTACACTTGAATAGTCTTGGGTTAAAAAATTAATTAAAATTCTGTGCCAGGTTTTTTTTTTGGAAGTATCTATTTAAAGAAGAGGCCATTTTCACCTGCCAATGTGCCCTTTCCCCTGTAATTTTTCATATCAGTATAACCTTTCATATTAGTTTCAAAGCAGAAAAAATCGCACCTTTCAGGGCACAGACACTGTCACTATTGTGTTACTCTCAAGGGTACATCTTCAGTAGCTTTTTAGGAAACTTGATTGTACCGTGTTCCATTGCAGTGATATTTTATGTTGCATCATCTTCAGAAATGCTGTATTGACTCTAGGCCTTTTATTTTATTTTTAACACTGAAATAATAAGATAAATAGGTAGGAAGAATGGCCCTTTCCAATTAGAGAGCAAATGACGGAAGATACATACTTGGACCCTAATGGCCATGTTATAATTTTGGAAGTATATATATACTGTATTTAATATTTTTACCCATTATATTTTTACTAAAATGTACCCATACAATGCTCTTTTTTTCTGACAGTGTTGTGTTTACTGAATAATTAATAGTGATTGCTGGATAGTAAGCCTTAAAGTGATGGTTTGGCCAAAAATGTCTTTTAAATAACTTTCCTCTAACCCTTGTGAATTAACACAGACAAGTTTGGCACCTGTAAACATGTTTGGTCTTCGTCAATTGTGAACTGGAGCTATGAAGTTAGCTACCCAATTTAATCTTTTAACTACCACTTACAACTTTGCAAGCTGCATTGCTAAATCATCACACACTTGCCTCAAACCATGTGACGTAATCTAAAATAGACTTACTTGTATGGTTTATGATGCTGTTGGACATACTGTTATGCTAAAACACCCACCTTAAAGCCTGATCTGTTGTCCATATTTAAGATGTAACAGTCTGGCAGGTAATATAGCTCAACATGGTTTGAGGCTGCAGCTAGGAGACATGGTTGTAACGATTTGGGGCAGCCAGGTGGTTAGGGAGTCACCCCTGTGATCAAAAGGTCGTGGGTTTGAATCCCGTGACTGCTAGTGGCACCACTGAGGTACCCTTGAATAAGGTACTGCTCCCTGTGTGATGCATCACTGGCTGCTCACTGTTTTTTCTTGGTGAATAGGTTAAACGCAGAGAAAATTCACATTGTTCACATTGTGTGCTGTGGTGTGTTCATGCATGACTGGTGGGTATAAGCCTTTATTACTTCTTAGCTCTATTAGCATGGCTCAAGTTGAAAAGTAAAGAGGAAAACATGCCTGATCAGCAGTGTGTGGGGGGTAGGGTGGAAATTGCGAAAATCAGATTTTTGGCCAATCTGTAATTCTGAGCCCAATAACTGAATAATAAACCCAGAGTTTGGCGTGAACACCCAAACTGGGCCACAGTCTGACCACAGGAGTGACACTGTCGATGAGCTGCAGTGACAGTTTGTGTGGGAACACGCCTGTCAGAGAGTTATATAAGACAGCCATAGGGTGCTTGGTCTGACACTGAAGGAGACACACAGCCGGCTCAGACACGATCCCAGCATCACTGAAATCTTGTAGTAACATATTCTTTTCTGGTATTTCTTGTTCATTTCATGTTGAAGAAGTGTAATAATTTAAGCTCGACACTTTTATGGTGCATTGTGTCTGATGCATTTCCATAGCGTTTTTATCCTGTGTGCTTCCCTGTGTTTTGCCTTTACAGAAATATTTGAATGCTTTGTTTTTTCAGCTTTATAAAGACTGTCCACCCACGCTATTCCTCAGGGTGAAAAAATGATACCACAGACATTGAGACTCAGAGGTATTTAATATCTCTTTGCCTTGGTCTACAATAAGAAGGTGATTAAATTATGCCTATAGTTTATTATCTACATGTTTTGCTGTCCTAACGGCTATTCAGAGTGAGATTGAAATCAGCTAGCTGGTCAGTTGAGCTGACAATCAGCTCACTTTATTATGAAGGTCTGTTTACTTGGATCCAATAGACGTTACCTGGTTCAGTAAGTGCATGATGAACCTGATCCTCCTCACCTGTGTTCCAGGGCCTGTTCTCTGAAACAGTCTGTGCCTACAGCTCTGATGTCTTAATCCCCTGTCAAATATTTAGTGTAGTAACGTGTCTGGTCATGCAATCTGATCGCACCTACGGGGCACAGCAGTTTTTGCGTGTTTCTGTACACAGGCTCAGATTACTCTCCCCAGACAAGCTGCCCCAAAAAGAGTTAGCTAACCACTGGGAAAGTACATGGCACTACAATAGCCCGTTGTTTTTCTTTCTCATGTCACAAACTTACATGCTCCCTTTTTACACTTTGTTTGTTTTTCACTTGTAGCTTGATACAAACAGGGAAATTATGTAGAACGTTCAGTCCATACCACGTTTCTGTGTATGGAAGTAGACCAAGAGATGTTTTGCTTTGTTTGTGGAGTGTATTTTGTTGTTGTCTGTAAAGCCCTGTCAAATTTGAGTCATTTCTTGACACTGAAACAAACCGAAAGGTCTGTAAATAGTCACAAAGAAGGTCATTAAGTATGCATGTATATACTTATGCAGTTAATGTAATTTACAAGCATTTAATATAAACTGAATGTTAAGCAGTATGATAATAATTAGGGATACATAGTGACAATGGACTCATAATGGTATCAGCAGGTAGTTGTTTGAAAAAAACAGAACCGAACAGATTCTTAGATTTGATTAATATGCATGACCAATATTGTTTCTTTATATGCTGTTATGGGGCATATATACAGGGGCTGACATAAGGGGTACTCAAGTATGCGTGCGCGGTATAAACAGTCAAATGCACGGTAGTTTTCAGTCTTCACGCCGCAAAAGCGTACCTAATTTGAGTAACTTCATACTGGATCTCTAATTACCACAACTCAAGTAAGGAAAACCTCAAAAATAACATTTTTAATTACCGTTTAAAATATTTAAAGGATGTACCATCCGATTTTTGATAAACATGAAGCTAGAAAGAGCGTAAAAGAGTTACAGTCGACCCCAAATCATTTGTGGGGGTTACATTTCAAGAGCTTTGGTGAATTGTGAGAAACTGCAGATTTGTGATGTGGTAAAAAAAATGCCTATAAACGGGTTGACATAAGTGGTACGCAAATGCGCGGCAGTTTTCAGTCTTCACAGTGCAAATGCGTACCTAATGTGTGACTTCATACTTGACTTCACAGCCTGCCCCGGTACAAGACCACCCCCCCGAACCACGGGCAAGACACAGACCTCTGTGCGTCAACCCCTGCCTATAAATGCCTATTTTTATAGTCTAAACCCTAAATATGACCCAAAACACTTTAATTTCATTTAAAACTTAGATTAGTACATTACCCTTAAAAAAAACTGTAAAGGTAAACTCGAGATAGCTCCACTGTAACATCCGCTAGTGGCAGCCGCTAGAGGCCACCCTTTTCTGTTAGTTATAAAGGACTTCTACATTGACATATTTGTGTACACCGGGTTTTAGTTAGGAGAACATTAGTTACAGCTGACCAGTGCTTATGTTTAAGTGATGTTTGGTTTCCGTTGGTTCATGTGTTTTGTGTTTAGGTATTTAGTTCAGTTTTGTGTGGGACCTCAGTTGCGGGTCCACTGGCTTCTTGGTTAAGTTCAGTTCACTCCTATCCTGTCTCCTTGGTTTGGGTTTTGTTGTGTTTAGGCCCTCGTGCCTTTTTTTTTCTGAAAATAAAAGTTAAGTGGGAAATTGAAGTCTGTGTCTGCGCCTCCCTTCGCTGCCTGGAGACAGGCGATCTGACATCCACGCGGGAAACTTTTCTGATACGAGAATGCTGGACTGCGTCCACCAGAAATGCATCACAGGGCAGCAGCTAATCAGTTTTACAGGAAATTTAGGTTGGACACCCATCCATATATCTGCATATTATTTGTATTATCTTGTTTAGTTAATGTCATGTGTATTTATTGCCTCAGGTTGTGCCTATTTCTGCATTTTGTACATGTTTATGAATAGGCATCAGCAGATATTTGCATTAAAAATATCAGCTATTGGTGTTGGACCAAAATTCACATTTCAGTAATCTCCAACAATAACAATTTAGGGGATCTGCATTACTGCATCAGTGGGTGTTTGCTCATTAAAGCAGAAGCATTTAAAAGCTTTTTGTAGTGAGAACTCTCAGATGTACACTTTTCATGTCATGCTATAGTGTTTGTGCATTGATTTACATGGGAACAAGCTGAACTACTAGGCGGCCCCTTTGTATACAAAACATTTATACAAACCATCCATTTAGACAAGAGCTCCTTTTGTACTAATCTAATCTGACAAAACCATATCGGTGCACACATGCATGTTGTGGGAAAAGCTTGTGATGTAATCTAGCTGCTCCAGAGGACTTGCTAGCCTGCCTTAAGTAGGCTGACTAGATATGCTATGGTCTAAAATGAACCTACATTTGAAACTACATTTATTAGACTGTATATTTTTTGTCTGACCACACAAAAGTATACACAACCACTCTTTTTAACATTTTCACCATGACAGAACAGATATTGCTCTGACAGTCTTCATGGCCAAAAAATATATAGGCACTCTTTTCAGTCACACAGATTACTAATATGTTCAGTCAAACATCTAGTTATCCACTCTCTATGGAAAAACCCCAAAACATACAGACATGATTTTCAATCTATCACTGTCATAGGATGCCAGTTTTCCTTTAGAACAGCTAGAACTTGCCTGGGTACCTGTTAGCAGTTTCATTATGAAATGAAAACATTTAGCAGTTAATCTGTGATTTAGTAGGCTACACAAACTCACAGAGTTCTCACTACTTTTCATGCTACCTACTAGTTCCAAGCTGCCATCATTCAATAAAATTCTCTCCTTTCCATTTGTCTGTAAAAGTAGCGCAAAATAAGAAACACTACTTGAGCCATTTCCTCATTATTATTATATTTCTTTCTGGGCCTTAGAATCAGCAGAATGCATGGTTCATATTGAACACAGGATGCCTAACTAATTTGACTAGGAATATATATGTCTGATGTGAAGATATAAGCTACAGAGCTGGTCTAAATAAAGACACATATGCTTTCTACAACAGTTGTTTTTTGTTATTTTCTAATGTTCTGGTTTCATTTATAAGGTTCAGTGATGCAATTTCCTTCAGTGTAATCCAGTATTCAAATGTCCAAGAATGAAACTAAATTATATAGCACATAATGCCCTAAAATTCAGCACTTTTAAGTTGACTAAACCCAGTTCATTGATTCATAGAAAAAAAAAACACAACATTTTTTTAGATGTGACAGTTTCTTGATTGCATGAAAGACATCTGTGCCATATTCTAGGATGTTGAACAGATATGTCACAAATACTGATACTGTATTTCCGTTACTTACGTATCTATCTATCTACCTATCTATCTATCTATCTATCTATCTA
>JBBIGA010096019.1:0-11117 GCA_037576975.1 Alestes dentex | reverse complement strand
GCTCCCTTTTGGCCAGTCTGTTATTTGGTTCAGTCTCTGCATGCCTGGCGTGCGGATCTACAGTGCAGAGTCCGGGCCTCCTAACAACAGGGCAGACTGATAAAAGTGTGTAAATGGTGATTAGAGGGTGGTTCTGATTGGACGATGGGCCTCCACAACTACTCATGTGTGTCCACTCCCCTCCACAACACACCAAAGGGTCCAAAGGGCTCCTTGGGCAGGACCATGGAAGAACAATCAGGACTTTTCCACTCGTCCCAGGACGTCTCCTCCTCTCACCCTGTCCCACCGCGAGGACACGGAGACACCAAGCAAAACTGAGCTCCACCCAAACCACAGAAGATCTACTGAAAACCAGCTGGAGCTGATTCTGTCCAGCAGAAAAATCAGCGTTTACTTAGCGAGGTTTAGTGAAATAAACAGTAAGACCTAAATCTTCACCCTGAACATCTTCAGATTAGTGGAAATGTGTGAATGGAGCAGTTTAAAGGCGAAATAAGTGTCTAAGATCTATGATCAGATTCACGGACTATTATTATAGACGTTTGTCTCTTTCAGAGCCTCTCAGTGAGACTTTATTACTGTTACCTGAGACTCTGTTGGAGGAGGAAGAGGAACATTTTGAAGGACTTTCACTGGTCTGAACAATTTTAGGGGGAAGATCCAGATCTTACTCATCATTTCAGTAAATCTCACTCAGTAAACGCTGCTTTTACCATGAATAGCCAACCTTCGAAAGCCATTATTATTATTATTATTATTATTATTATTAGTAGTAGTAGTAGTAGTAGTGATGCTGTGAAAGCGATCTTAAGTTTTCTTTTAATTATTATTAGTCTGACTGCATCACTACTGTTCATTTTAAGTTTTATTATTTTTAGGCATATTTATTTATTCCTCCCACTTTTTGGCACCACTTCTCGTCGGAGCCCATACTGAATTTTGTCAAAATACCAGTATCAAAACATCCATTAATTTGAGGTCTGTCGCGCTCGGACTCAGCAAATCAATCAGATGATTGGGGGCCAAGTACTGATCTTTTAAAAAATCTATTTTTGTGGTCGAGTCCTCTCTGTAATAAATGGGGAGAGAGACAGAACGATCAGTAAAATGTATATCAGAGAGAGTTTGTGACATCATGGGTAAGGAGGCTGGAAACAGACACAAAGTGAAAAAACACAAACGCAAAGAAACAAATGCAGAGCGAAACACACAGCAGACTCAAAAACAGACTTCAAGACAGTAAAGCTCAGGTTATAGAAAAAGATGGGTGTCACTGTTTAAAAATGAAACGCTGCTACACTTTCAGCCATCCTTAACCATTAATGGCGTTATAAGAGCTGGGAATTCCCCTCCAGACTTTTTATTGGTCGATCTGGGGCTAAGTACTGATCACTTAAAAATTCAAGTTTGGTGTGTCACCGTTTGTCGTGATTTGAATAAAAGTAATCAGCCCATGAATGTGGCTACACACGCTTTTTCCACCCATTTTTAACACCTACATCATTGACTTTAACACCTACCTTGTAGATTCAGCGGTAGAACACCGCATGCTGAATAATAAATAAATAAACAAATAAACTGTATAGTGACCACGTCATCACACTTTGCATTTACTTGGGAAATGCAATCTATTTATTATTATTATTATTATTATTGTTATTACTGTTAATAATAATTTTAATGTTATTTTGTTATTACCACCATGATGATTAGAGTGTTATTATTCTTATTATTATTACTGGCAGTAGTAGTAGTAGCATTGTTTTTATTATTACCATTATTAGGAAGAAATAATAATAATAATAATAATAATAATAATAATACACAGGTTATTCACACATGTACCTGGACTGTGGTGTGTGTGTGTGTGTGTGTGAGGTCACTCTGCTGAACACAAGCAGGCCAACAGCCTGCCTTGATCACACGCCACCCACGCCACCCACGACACACACCGACACACACCGACACACACACACACACACACACACTTGGACACACTTGGACACACACAGACACACGGACACACACAGAAACACCTTTTGAGCGGGACCACGTCAGAGAGGGAGCACCACCTCGCCCCGCCACCTCCACCTCCGGCACACACTCAGCTCAGGCTCCGCCCCCTCGCCGAGGAGGAGAAACCTCTCCGGCCAACCAGAGAGAAAATCTAATAAAAACCCTTAAAAACCCACGGCTGTGTTACTGGCACTCCTGCCTTCGGCGCACCCCCTTTATTTCGTTTTATATAAGATCATATGAGGAAGGTTATTCATAATAATAATAATTATTATTATTATTATTATTATTATTGTTGTTGTTATCATCATCAGTGGAATCTGTAGAGTTAAACTGGGACTGGCAAATCGTGAGGACGGGTTTAAGAGTCTGCACTCAATTTCACCCTTGGAGGAGCAGCGACTGAGCGTCCCGCTGTAACCTGGGCGTGAAATCTGCCCTGTGTGTTATTATAAAAGTTTAAAATGGGTTCAGTGTGCATGTCACTGCTCTCCTGCTGCAGATAACTGTGACATATTAAAGCTCGGCCTCATCAGTGTGTGTCTGAGTGGAAGAGGAGACACTTCATTACGATTTAAATCTGATGGAAAGTTATTGAGACTGAAACAGAAAAATGTCAGGTAAAGCTTGTGAGTGACATTTGAGGTCGGCTGGAGGAAGACACCAAATAAAACACGGTGAAATGGGCAGTGCAGTAAATGGACAGTGCAGGAAATGGACAGTGCAGTAAATGGACAGTGCAGAAAATGGACAGTGCAGAAAATGGACAGTGCAGAAAATGGACAGTGCAGGAAATGGACAGTGCAGAAAATGGACAGTGCAGGAAATGGACAGTGCAGGAAATGGACAGTGCAGAAAATGGACAGTGCAGGAAATGGACAGTGCAGAAAATGGACAGTGCAGACAGTGCTATGACATTGCGAGATGGTTGTTAGTTGGTTGCTAAGGTCCTGCTAGATTGTTGCTATGTTACCCTATATGGCTGCTGTATTGCAGTGGTATGCTAGTTGATTGCTAAGGTTCTGCTATGGTATTCCAGGTAGACGTTAGTTAGGGTGACCATATTTTGGTTTTGGAAAACCAGGACACCTTAGTGCACGGGGGGGGGGGTTTGTTAGTGTTAGTAATAGAACAATAACAAACGTACCTCACTCTGTTGAGGTGTCCCGTTCTGTGGTGTTAGTACTGACTAATTATCCAGTGCTTTGATTGGAAGTGTGCAGACCAAATTAACTGAAGTAAAAGATACACCAAATGAGACAGCAACCACCATTGCAAACTACCTAATGGAAACATTGGCTAAAAACCATTTGTCTTCCAAATGCAGAACAAAACACTCATTGGCGTGGGTTCCCCATTGGCGTGGGTTGCCCAGCACATATACTGAACAATTGTGTCCATCATGGGACAGACACACTTGATGCTGACCTTGAAAATATCATTTTAAAAATGTACCAGTATTCCCACATTTACACCGTGCGTACTCAGTCCCTTACAGAGTACTGTGATTTTGTTGACATTGAGTACAGGAGGATGCTTTCACACAGCAAGACAAGGTGGCTCTCTCTGTTTCCAGGCATCGAGAGGATGCTACAGATGTTTCCTACAGATGTTTCTTCTGTAAATCCTCAGTAAATGTGCACTTACGCTTCGGCATGTTGCTAGCGTGCTGACAGACACGCTGTCTTCTGATTTTAAACAGAGCTGCCCGCACTGACGCGGCTCAGGGATTACGTCACACGCAGCGCAGTGCCCTAGTGCCGGTCACTTTAATGGTCCAATGAAAGGTAATAAAAAAACAGGACATTTCCCCACTTTCTAAAAAGAAACTCGGACGCCCCGGACAGGACGTGAAAAACGGACATGTCTGGGGAAAACTGGACGTTTGGTCACCCTACGTTTGTTGTTGAGTATGTTGTTGGAGCTTGTTGTAAAGGTGTTGCTAGGACATTAAGAGGTTGCTACTAGGTGTCTGCCAAGCAACTGACTCGGATACCACTGTAAGCACACAGCAACACCATAGCAACCACCAGGAATCCCAAAGCAACACCTTAACAGTTAACTGGGCTAGCATTACAATGCCCTAGGAACAACAAAGCACATCACTGCAACCATATAGCAACACCTTAGCAACCAAAAAGAATACCATAGCAACACTCTAGCAACCACAAAGAATATCGTAGTACCATCATAGCAACTAGGCTAACATCACAACCACCTATTAACAACATGGGATACCACTGCAACCACAGTGCAACACCTTAGGAACCACCAAGAATATCGTAGCAATACCTTAGCAGCTAACTAGGCTACCATCACAACCGCCTGGGAACAACGTGGGATACCGCTGCAACCACAGAGCAACGTCTTAGCGACCACCAGGAATACCACAGCAACACACTTGACAACTAACTAGGCTGCCATTACATCCACCTAGGAACAACAAAACAACCACCTGGGATAACAAAGTAACAACCTAAAAAAAGCCTGTTTTCCTAGGTGGTTGCCAGGGTGTCTCTGGTATCTGAAAGGGGCAGTAAATTTGAATTCTCTGAACATTCATCCATTTCCTTTGCACTGGAGTGAAGTTTAGTGGTTCTGTAGGAGGAGTAGGATGAATTAATGATAATAATGAAAAGAAGAAAATGAACACACTTAGCTTTCTCTCTGTGACTAAGCGGAGAGTGTAATTATACAATTATATAATTTCATGCAATTCATTACGTAAGAAAGTATAATGACTGTAGATAATGCCGTCGTCGTTTCCATGCCTCGGGAGGGACCGTGATGAGTAGGCTGGACGGAATGTGAGTCACTGAGGCGAGGCAGAGGCGAGGTGCGGCTGTTCTAGTGGGTGGAAGGTGTTTTTCAGGCGGCCGCAGGGTTGAAGCCCCCTGCTGAATGTCCATGCAGCAAGCCTGGGGGGGGGGGTCAGGCAGCATTCCTTCCGAGCAAAGAAAGCCAGACTCTCAGCAATGCGTCTTCATTCAAACCCGTTAACGCAGAGGCCAGAGACTGTCACCATGGATACGTCCACAGAGCCGGCAATGAGTGAAAACAAATGCCGGGAATTTCACGAGCATGGGGGCGTTCACTGGAAACGGTCCAGAGGCGGAGACCATCACGCGCAAAAACGACACAAACAACAAACAAATCGCATGAATCAGCGGCGCCCACCATTCTCTCAAACACACCCATTCCTGCATTTTCTCACTGAACTGCAGAGCCCATAGAGCTCCAGCACTCATGACCTGCTCAGTCGAGGCTTAACCCTTCAGCCTGTAGTGTCACACAGCTGCATCGTCTGAATACTTTTAAAGTGTAGCCTTCAACAATGATCCTTCTAATGCTTATAGATGCTGACCAGTTCTGCAGGTTAATGGATATTCAGGATTGCAGTCGATACGCCATCAGTAACTAAATCACACCAAACTCAGGCTGCGTCCCAACTGCCGACGCACCAACTGACAGCCAAAGCAAACACCATGCAGCACAACACACATGACAATGAAACACAGACTCACTGTAAAACCAATTTTGTCAGTTTGCAAAATTATTGAGCCCCCTGACAAGCAACACCAGCAAATGACTGAACATCGTTTCACTGATGAGGAGATGCTCCGCGGTCACATGGATGAACCTGATCGAAATAATAACAATCCACAAAACACTATGGATTGTCAGATTTTCGTGTGGAATATTAAAGGAACAGTTTGGAGAAAAATCAGATCTCAAAAAAGCTCCATTGACCCCAGATGGGATTAGTCCCAGGTAGATCTGGGATGGGTTGGTGTTGGTAAAGGCAGGCTTTTCCTTGTTCACAGGTCCACAGTTGAAATAAATGAACCATTTGAAACTGCAGTCAGTTTCAGTGAGACTGGCGGATGGACAGACAGACAAACGGGCGAACAGACAGACAGATAAATAAATAGGCAAATAGATTTTTTGATAGACAGAGAGACAGACAGATGAATCTGAAATTTTAAGTAAAAAGGAATCATGTTTTTTCTCCATGTTTTAGAAAATTGTGAATCAGGGACCGTTAATTTAAAAGTGCGTTCTTACTGCAGCTTTAGGATCCATCTGTCACTCCAAAGCCACAAACATGGAAACCTGTCTCCAATAACACCCACATCTCAGAGACAGAGAGAGGCAGAGAAATAGAGACAGAGAAACTGTTTGTGCGTCTCTCCACAGTGTGATTAAGAGCCCCAGCCGATCGACTGCGAGCCGAACATGCGGCAGCGTCGCCTCTCCTTCACCTCATTAGTTATTGATCGAGTCCCAAAGGCAATGCGCACTGAACAATTGCTCCACTTCAGACCCGCTGACAGGCGTTTACTCCGAGCCCAAACACAAACACGGCCACCACAGGATCTGCATTTGAACGCCAACCAGCAGAACCTCCCACAAACACCTTTACAGAGATAACCGGGACGGGGCCTTCGCACTGCACTAAGGTGGACACAATACTGGCTGTTTACAGGAACAGGAGAAAGTGATGATGCCCATGTACAAGGACACACGGAAAGGATGTTTTAAGAAGTGTAAGATTAGGGTGCTTTTCATTCTTCACTCTCTTTTTGAGTGAAGGCTCAAGGGCTCAAAAGGCTGAAAAAACAGTTTGGTTTTGAGTCCAATGAAATAAGGATTTGAGTCCAATGAAATAAGGATTTGAGTCCAATGAAATAAGGACTGATTGGTGAATTTCACCAGGCAGACTGAAGGAAAGTCATGCTGCTTTATTCTGGATCAGTTGCAGCATGTGGGCTCGAGGTGACAACAGACTGAACAAGGATCTGGGTGGCCACCCTAGAGTGAAATGGTCCAGTGCTCTAGACATTATGGTAACCTTCTTGACTGAGTCAGGTTTGAAACAACTTAGAGCTGACAAGAACATGGTGAGCACCTGTGGACTGAGAGACATATCAGTTGAGATCTGTCCTCTGGCGGTGGGCTGCCATGCGTGATGAGGCATCAGCCAACAATGCTGAGATGCGAGAAGAAACCTGGGTGTCTGGATGAGTCACCAGCGTGTGGTAAAAGACACCGTGACAACGCACTGCCTGACCAAGAGAGCGAGTATAGAGGCAAAAGAGAAAAAGGACCCAGCGTACACCAGTGCGGATTCACTCAAAGTAGGACGCTATGGTAGATTTCGAGGTTGACGAATACGGTCAGGAGGATCCTGTGGTTGATCGTGAAACTTCTAACTGTACATTAACAAAGCAAAAACCTGTTTCACATTCTATTTACTTATAATTTGGAGTTTAGCAAACTACTAAAACTTTAAACAGTGTTTTTTTCTACAGTGTAGGTAGGTAGAGCTCAGTGTGTTGAAACACAGGGTAGGGGTTTCTAATAAAGTGGCGGTTTGTAAATGATTAGCCATGTTATGTTAAGAAACCCCAACTGCATTACTTGCATGATGTCATTCCTTAAAGGCCACGAGGCACCCTGGCCACCTCTCGGAAGGAGCTGATGTAAGTGGGGGGTAATTTGGACTGCATTAGAAGTGAGCAAGCAGTGAGGATGTCCAGCACTCGAGGGACCCGAGGGGGAACAGCAGGGCCTTTTGGAACGGCAACAGAAACACCGATCAGCTAATTCAGCCTGTGCTGACTTTAATTAGCATGCCTCTAATGTAATTCTGGCGGCGGCCTGACGACGTCCAGGACCAGTACAAAGAGGAAGAGTTTACTCTCGCTCTCTTTTTCTCTCTCTGCCTGTCCTTCTCATTTTCTTCTTCTTCTGTCCTCACCGTCTCTCTTTTGCTGTATATATATTTCACGAAGACCAGAGAGTAGGTTTACGTGAGGTTTCTTGTAGGTAAAGGCCACAATGATCTGCTATTACCCACAAATCATTTCAGCTGTTTTGCTAATGGACAATTAGCTCACATGGTCCCTTTAGCGCCTGCTGCCCTCTCCGAGGACGTCCACCTCCGCCTCTATAAAAACAGTTGATATTGTAATATAATCGCATGAAAGATTCTGCTCAATGGTCCTTGAACACGGCTTAGCCCAATTATCCCGATTTCCAAGCCTTCGCATTAGCAATGGAAATACCAGTCAGCCGAGTGAGTCATGCACTGAGACGGTCTGCGTAAGGAGACAAAGACTGGGGTAATATCACACACAGATACATGCATAAGAGCAAGAGAGGCAGGTCTGAACATCGCAGCCAGCTGTTCTTGGGTTGTGACCTCTGACTCCCAACTGTCCTGTAGAATCCTATAGAAGATTCTCTCATTAATTCAGTCCCAACGCTCTTCACTGGACCACAGGACCACCACTGACCTGACATTATTCAGGTGGTGGACCATTCACTGCACAGCAGTGACACTGTGTCCTAGATTTGAGACTTGTCCACCACCCAAAATTGTGGTGGACAAGTCTCAAATCGTATTTCTTCGCCACATACATCATAAGCACTGTCTCGTTTCAAAAATAACATGGAGGATCCTTGAAATGCAAGCTCTGAGGAGGCACTGAAGGATTTTTTTAAAGACAATAAAGAGAAAGTTGAGTCAGTTCAGAGGAACAACATGAGAATATCTTTTTAAATGCCTGTTGCCCCATTCATAAAAATGGGGAAGGATCTGAGACCCTTCGACAAGAAACAAAAACTGTGATGTGTAGACGACCAGGTTGGATCATCTCCAAATACTAGGTCTTGTGGGGGGTTCCTGGTATGCAGCGGTCATTAGCTATCAAAAGTTCTCCAAGGAAGGCGAACCGGTGAACCTGCGAGAGCGTCCTGGACACCCAAGATGCACTGTGGCGAAAAACTGCACTCGTCTCATCAACTCCTGAGCAAGACCCCTCAACTAGATCTTTATGAGGGCTTTTATGACATTTGTGCAAATGATGGTGCAAAGATTCAAACATGCACCACCAGCATGACCTAAGGGTCTGCTGCAGCTCATCATCATCAAAAATCATCAAAACTCATCGTCCAGAGAAATGCTACAACCCTTGAATACCCAGTACAAGCCCACGCTGCCACACAGAGCTCTGCAGTTCATCTGCTAATTTGCTAACATCAGTCCAGTACTGTTTGTTTATTTGATGTTTCAAGGCTTCTGACTTGAAGCTAAAGTTACACCTCTGTTCCAGATCAGAACCTATAAATCACCTGTTTTTGCGGTTTTTCAAAATACACAATCATGGGGTCAGGCACGCGAAAGTGGTGACGGCAGTCATTAGGTGGTGCATTCGCACGACCGCAAACATTGAGGAACCACTGAGGAACCACTGAGGAACTGTTCTGAGTGAGGGATCTTCTGGCCATACTGTGGTGGGTATGGAGAACAGAGAGTGATTACCAAGCCCCCAACGGTCCAGCAGTGGTCTCTCTCTGCAGCAAGACGCAGAACAGACTGAAAGGAATTTCAGGTCTTTGATATGTTTCACACATCTCCGTAACATCACGCTCTCCTCCCGTCTGCGGGAGGACTCGCTCTGCAATGTTGCTATGGATACCTGTCGAGTTTCACAGTGGCGAAAGCGTGGCACTTCAGGCTCAGATATTCAGCCACAGTCCTACAGTCCTGGACGCAGCAGGGACACGGGGTCCTGTTGTAAAAGTATTTAACAGCGCCCCGGTCCCACCGAGCATCACCAGCACTCACTACACACGTCTCCGCACACTCAGTCTCTCAGTCACTCCAGGCCTGCAACCAGTGTTCTGGAACACCGTCCCCACTAACGGCATCGCCTTCAGTACCTTCAGTTCAGAAAATTTTATTTCCTCGGTTCCTCAGAATACTGAATGCCTTCATCTGGAACACCGAGCTCAACTGGAATAATGGAATCAACATTCGGAATTTTGTACCCGTTTGTTGGACTTTTGAGCCCCCTTCACTTAAATATATGTGCCCCCTCATTTACAATACTGTGGCTCCACACCTACAGTACTGTGTCCCCCACTAACAACATCGTGTTCCCTCATTTAAAAGACTATATCCCCTCACTTACAACATGCCCTCTAATTTACAGCATGGCGTCCCAGCACTTATAATATTACCATTCAATTCACAATACCGTGTCCTCCACAAACAATATTGTGTCCTCATTTTAAAGTCTGTGCCCCCCATTTAGAATATTGTATCCCCTCATTTACAGTACTGTGACCCTCACTCACAATAACGTGTCCCCTCCGTTACTATTCTGTGGCCCTCATTTACATTATGTCCCTCATTTACAACACAGTGTCCTCTAACTTACAATATTGTGTCCCCTCATTTAAAATATAGTGTCTCCTCATTTACAACACTGTGTCCCATCATTTACAGCATTATGTCCCTTCATTTACAGTCTTGTGTCTCCTATAATATCAGGCCCCAGAGTGCTGAAGGCACAGAGCTTCTTAATGGATGCAGCTCGATACCGAGGGGTTAGTAATAATATCACTGTAACACTGACGTTATCGTTACTAAAGGGGGGTGTGAGTGCTGATCTGAGGTCTGTGTTAATGGGGGGAGTGAACGCACTGCATGTTATTTGCTTTCCACGGCTGGAAAATCACAGCTCACATCCTCACACACACTCAGTCACCCTCTCACCCTCTCACCCGCTCACTGCATTTGGCAGCTGGTCAGGAAGCTCGTACCGAATTCTGGGGTCCTTGGCGGCCTGTCTCGGTCCTCGGACTCCGGCGGCGCTGCACCTGTGCTGAGCGGGGCGGGGCCTTGGCTGCAGAACACGCATGGGGCTCAGAGAGTCGCCTGCAGGGAGAGACAGCATGAACAAAATACGTCACAGATCAGGAGCGACCGAGCAGCACACACCCATGACACCATTTCTATTTGTGTCACTTTAACAGTTTGTTTCCACTTAACACTAAACTACCTCTCACACCCACGGCCTACTTCATCTATCTGTCTATCTATCTATCTGTCTATCTATCTACCTATCTATCTGTCTGTCTATCTATCTGTCTGTCTATCTATCAATCAATCAATCAATCAATCAGTCTGTCTGTCTGTCTGTGTCTGTCTACCTATCCATCCATCCATCCATCTATCTATCTATCTATCTATCTATCTATCTATCTATCTGTCTATCTATCTATCTGTCTATCTATCTATCTATCTA
>JBBIGA010096008.1:0-10000 GCA_037576975.1 Alestes dentex | reverse complement strand
AATTCAAAACCACATTTAATTAACTAAATGCTGAGTGGCATGAGAGAGCCAATCAGCATGCTTATTCCAGGACTGCCTGTTTTTTTAAATACTTGCTGTTTATGTCATTAAAGCCAAGACTTCTTGCACTATTTATGTTTATAAGAATGCATCACAGTGTTGTTTTGAAACCCAGCCCTAGTAGCTATACATTTGCAGATAAACAGTGAAATGGGAGGCTTAACTTGTGCTTCAAATGAAGTTTGTCTCTATCTTTTTTTATTTATTTATTTTTGTTGTAACTCGCAGGATGTAATGCAGCAGGCTACCAATGCCATTATGAGGGGTGGCACCATAATCGCCCCGTCTGTCTCTGCCAAAACCATTGCTGAGCAGCTGGCTGAGAAGATCAATGCCAAGCTCAACTACACACCTGTGGAGAAGCTGGAGGAGGAAAGGCAGGCCGCCGAGCAGGCTGAGAGCATCAAGAGATACGAGGAAGAACTGGAGATCAATGACTTTCCTCAGGTGCGCCTTTAAGGGTGTTTTCACATATAGTCCTCTTTAAAGGAGCCGAACTCAGTCCTCTAGAAGTTGTCCAAAAAGTGGACCAGCACAAAGTGAACTCAGTTCTTTTTCTGTTCACAGTGCGAGATTGATTGAAAGGGGACTCGGTTCTCTCTCTGCTCCTCTTCAGCAAGAATGTTTTGAGGCTGAGCAATGTGGTAGAGAAACTTGATCTTGACAGGAATCCCAGTGTCCCGCTTGTTTATATATTTATTGGGTTTTTTTCTTTTTATTATAATTTTGTTTATTCGTATTTACGGGTTTATTTCTTTATTTCCCGCATGGACATATATGGTTTCTCGGGGCTGTACCACATGATCTACCTACGGCAAGCCTAGAGGGCGAAAATTGTCGAAGTGAACTCGGAGTGTTTTGTGTTCTTAACGCGCAAGTTTAACCGAACCATGCTGTGGACCTAAAGCGAAACGGACTGAGACCGCCTCCCGATGTGGTCTCAGTTTGGTTTGTTTCAGAGGGTCTGAGTTAGTTTGACGTGTTCACATATACGCAAAAATTGCTGACTAATCGTTCTGAGTTCGCTTTAAGGGCTAAAACGGACCAAGTGTGAAAACACCCTAAACCAATATTGTGACTGTAATTTCCATAGCTTAAGGTCCAGGCCTGATATTTTGGCCTAGAGGACCAGAATATCCACTGTGTTGTCTTTTATATGTTTTCTGGGGTGTTTGGTTGCTTTTGTTTAGTCTAAATCATCTACAGGCAGTTTATTTATTGTTATTGATAATATAAGCTATAATACGTTTGTTTTTTTTTGTTTTTTTAGTTACTATGTACAATTGCAGTTGCTGTAAGTTGAACATTCAATTTGTAATGATCGTATTTAAAATAGTCAGTTCCTCTGCTGTACATGAACAAGTGAAGCAAGTTATGGACCTACATGAGATGAATCTCTGTGTTTCTGTCACATTACAGGTCAAATCTTTGGTGTAGTCCCAGGAAAATAACCATATTTCATATTCGTGTGCATAATGCCGCCACACTGTACTGTATTAGGCCCTAGAATCTGAGTGTATTGGTCACGAGTGATTAGCGTGATAACTTAAACTGAATGTGGTAGCAGTTCAGATGGGACAGTATCACCGCTTGAAACATTTTCAGCATTTATACAGACTCTCAATTGTTCCTTGTTTTGCTCTGTAGACCGCCAGATGGAAGGTCACGTCTAAGGAGGCCCTGCAGAGGATCGGCGAGTATTCTGAAGCAGCCATCACCATCCGAGGAACATACTTCCCTCCAGGCAAAGAGCCCAAGGAAGGAGAGCGCAAGATTTATCTGGCTATCGAGAGTATGTCTGCATTCTTTCTTATCTTTACCTCCCATTTCAAAGGTCTGCTTCATGGATGGACAAATGGGAGACTTGTAGCCCTGACAACAGTGTTTTAGATTCATTGCATTAGAATTAATAGATCTGGGTTTTTTTTTAGCTTTACAGGGCTCCAGATGGCGACTAAAACGGTCGCCAGTGCGACTAGATTATTTATTTTGCGACTAGTTTTTTCATTTCAGTCACCAAAGGCGATTGGCTCTCACAACCAAGAGAAATTAAATTAACTAAAAATACAAGAAAAGTTATATAATGCACATCATCTTAAATGCTCATAATCTTATAATTATGTGCATATACTCTCAACCCGAGTCTGCCGTTCCTACTACACCGTCACTTGATTATAATGAGGCTCGATCGAGAGCTGGTCATGGGCTCTTCGTTTTACCAAATTTACTCAGCGTTTCTTTCTCTATCTCTGTCTCTCTGTCTCTGTCTCTGTCTCTCTCTCTCTATCTCACGCTCTCTCTCTCGCTCTCTCTCACGCTCTCTCTATCTCTCTATCGCTATCTCTGTCTCTCTGTCTCTGTCTCTCTCTCTCGCTCTCTCTCTCTCACTCTCTCTCTTTCTCTCTCTATCGCTATCTCTGTCTCTCTATCTCTCTCTGTCTCCATCTCTCTGTCTCTCTCTCTCTTTATCTCTATCTCTCTCTATATCTCTCTCTATCGCTATCTGTCTCTCTATCGCTCTCTCTTTTTCTGTCTCTATCTCTCTCTTTCTCTGTCTCTATCTCTCTCTATCGCTCTCTGTCTCTGTCTCTCTCTCTCACGTTCTCTTTATCTCTGTCTATCTCTCTTTATATCTCTATCTCTATCGCTATCTCTGTCTCTCTATCTCTCTTTCTCTGTCTCTATCTCTCTGTCTCTCTCTATCTGTCTCTGTCTCTCGCTCTCTCACACTCTATCTCTCTTTATCTCTGTCTATATCTATATCTCTATCGCTATTTCTGTCTCTATCTCTCTTTCTCTGTCTCTCTGTCTCTCTCCCTCTCTCTCTCTCTCTCTGTGTTTCCACTGGTAACTTTTGTCCATGGCAGCCCATAAATATACATAAAAATATTGCAAAAATACATAAATATTTGCTCTCATTGAAACAAATGAACCCTGCCTCTTTTTATTTCACAAAAACCTTATGGACCTTGTTTAAAGAAACTGAACGAGTGAATAAATGAGTGAATGATTTTTTTTTGCAGGTGCAAATGAGCTGGCAGTACAGAAGGCAAAGGCAGAAATCACCAGACTTATTAAAGAAGAGCTTATCCGGCTGGTACGTTTTCTGTTTGTTGTTCTGCAAATAACACTCTGAACTGCTTCAGCATGCATACATGTGTATTTGCTTTATAACAGATAAAGGAGCATAATTATGGGATTACATTATATACCTAAGAAATCCAGCAGACATATACATATTGGGCAATACATTATTATCCAGTGTCCCAGACAGCAGTTGTTCTTTGAGGCCAATTAATTCTGTTATTTTTAGTTAAAAACTTAAGTAGCAGCATCATGATACAAACATTTATTTGCAACAAATTGGTTTTATATTATGTATGGTTCTAACTTTTGTATGGGGGAAAAAAAATGGAACATCTGTTTTTGGAGTGTCTTACTAAATGTATTGTCATTCTTGTCTTTCAGCAAAACTCATACCAGCCGACCAGCAAAGGACGATACAAAGTTCTGTAGAAGAAAGCCGAGTTGCTGTCATCGCGTTTTTATTTGTCTTTACAGTACCACGATTTTTGGAGGCTGTTTTAGAAAACATCCTGTTAAACCAAACGGGCAATAAAATTGAGCATATTCTGATCATCTACTCAGTGTATTATTTAGTTTGTTTTAGTTTTACCGTTCTTGGTACAGAGCTCAAACTCATTTCTTCACCTTATTTCTGTCAGGCCTGTTTAAAAGGTAAATGTCTCTTCGGTGTATTGATAATCATGTTTTTGAAAGATGTGTGGCAGTCTTAAGTTGTCTTTCACAATAAAATCGCATTTTAAACAAAAACGCTTTGCTGTGTATGTGTGTTGTGAAACACGTTTTAAGGAATACACTTTTTTTGGTGAAATCAACATTTGAATACAATCAAGCAGCCTTTGGTTTAACATTCGCTGTTCTGTGGGAGTCTTCTGGGTCGTTCATTCAAACATTTATAACAGCAACTGCTGCAAAACTAATTAATGATGTATACAGCTGGATACGGAGCGCTGTGAGAGGAGGATAGTGAGCCCTCAAAGCAAGAAGGTAGAAGAAAGATGGATTTAGGCCTGACTTTTGGTTTATTTGGTTAATTTTTTGGCAAAGCGTTTGGGGCTAAGTTCTAGATCACAGTTAAGTTTTGGATTTGATCTTAGGCTAGAACTGGTCTTTGGGTTTGATTATGGTTTTGAATTGGGTGTTGAATTTGATGTGAGGGTAGAAATGGGCTTTGAGTCTAATTTTGCTTTTGCATTAGGGCTGGATTTGGGGTTTGGTTTTGATGTTTAGATTAAGACTGGGCTTTAGTTTTAGTATAAGGGTTAGGTTTTGAATATAATTAGGACTAGATTTTGGGTTTCTCATTTTTACATTGAAATTTGATTGGATTGGGTCTTTTGTTTTTGTTAGGTTTTTAGTTTTATTGTAAAGATTAGGTTTGAGACCGAATTAGGACTGGGTTTTTTGTATGTTTGCATCAGAAGTTGATTTGCGGTTTGGATTAGTTTTAGTATGGGTGTTAGGTTTGGACTTATCTCTCACATATGTATATGGTGTGTGTGTGTGTGTATATATATATATATATATATATATATATATATATAAAATGTGTGTGTGTGTGTGTGTGTATATATATATATATATATATATAGATGTATATGTGTGTGTGTGTGTTTTTTATATTGCCCCCTCCCCGTGGTGCAGAAGCTTTTTTCCCTTCTGAAATGCGCATGCGCGGACCCCATGCCTTTATTAATTTTTAATGATCATGGCTGCCTTTCTCTTCTAAAGCCTCTCGGGTGGGACTCGGATCTCAGAGAGAGCAGCTCGGGTCCGTCCAGGACCGCCGAACCGAACCGCGGGAGGTGTTTTTTTTGGGGGGGCCCAGCGGGTCGCTCGAAGGTGGGGGCTGTGAAGAAAAAGATGAAGAAGTGTTAGTGTCAATGGGACGGATTTTTGTTTTTAACCCTTTACGGCCCGCCAGCAGCAACCAGACAAGGTACAGTAACCCGGACCGGCTCGGTTCTGCCCCGGGCAAGGGCTCGGCTGGACCGCCCCTGCGCTAAAAACACTTTTACAAACTTGCAGGTCGCGTTTGCATGCCTGTGTGTGATTTAAATTGACAACAAAGAAACTCTTTGTGTTTGGGATCAGGACTAACACGACGGAGACGGTCCGGTCCGGAGCTGTGTTTTTACTGTAGAACGGTCCAGAATCAGGAATGTCATCCTCACGCGGTCCTACCGAGCTTATAACGCCTCATTAGTGGACACGCCTGTGTACGAATGCCCCTGTAGCACCGATATTTAATGCATGATCTAAATTATACAGTGTGTTGTGCAGCCCCAACAGTGGGAAGACTGGAAAAATGCATTACCTTCTTCTACGACTGAATTTACACTGACATACACTTACGTTGACAAAAGTATTGGGACACCTGACCATTCCGCCAGCAGGGAGTTTGATGACATTACATTCAAATGTGGAGTTTGTCCCCCTTTGCAGCTGTATCAGTTTCCACTTTTCTTGGGAGGCTTTCCACAAGATGTTGGAATTTCTGTGGGAATTTTTGGCCATTCATTCTGTAGAGCATTTATGGGGTCAGACTTATGTTGGACGAGAAGGTCTGGCTCACAATCTCCGTTCCAATTCATCCCAAAGGTGCTGGATGGGGTTGAGGTCAGGGCTCTGTGTGGGCCAGTCAAGTTCTTCCACACTGAACTCCTCCAGCCGTGTCTTTATGGAGCTCGCTTTGTGCGCTCAGACAGTCATGCTGGAATAGATAAGGTTCTTCCACAAACAGGGTCCACAAAGTTGGAAGCATGGTGGTGTCCCAAAAAGTCTTGGTATGGTGAAGCATTACGATTGCCCTTCACTGGAAGTAAGGGGTTACCTGAATGTAAAAAATGAAGAGGGGTGTCTCTATACTTTTGACCACATAGTGTATGTTTAATGTCCTTTGGCCTTTTGAGTGTAAAAAAAAACAGCAGTTCACCGAATTCACCTTCCTCACGATCTATAGCAGGATGGCACAACTCAGGTCCTGGAGAGCCCTATCAATGAAACCTCCTGAAACACCTGGTCATCTACCAGGTTTGGTGGGTGTGTTTGGGTGACTGTGCAGGACCCCGGCCCCCCAGGACTGAAGCGGTGTCCCCGTGATCAATTAGGGAAAAAAAGACAAGTACGCTGGGCACCCGAAACCTGATAAACATTCAAAGTTGCATGATATTTTCTGAATATGTAAAGTGAAAAAGTCAAACACCACTTTCTCTTTCGTTCATTTACTTTCCAGTCCCCTCCCCGTTTCCTTCCCAGTTTAGTCATGTCCAGTTTTCACCCACTAGCTGCGACCAACACTGGAAGGATGAAAGTTGGTTTACAAGCTTTGTGACCATTAAGTTCAAGTTATTCTCGTCAGAAAACCAGTACTCAACAGAAAAATAAGTCTTCAACACTTCAGCCTCCACTATTAAATCTGTCAGCGTTTAGTTTCTCAGTTTTAGCCATTCACAGCAAAAGCTGTTCACACGGCTCTCTTATGAGCATCTAATGATGAGATGAGGAGATTAGGTAGAAGGCAATCTTGTCACAAAACGAAGAGGAACGCCAGAGGGAAATAAGTGAGTTTCCAATACGTTTGAAAAATTAGGAAAAAGGTGGGACCCGTAACTACTGTGGAAGACCTGGTAGCCCACCAAGACTGTGAAAGAGAGAAAACCAAGCTCCGCTCTTGCTTCCGACGTGAAAAAATCCACAGAGGTACCTGTAAACACTTTTGCTGTGAGAAGATGTCTTGGTGGGTCTGAGGTTCAAGAAGACGTTCCTGAGTGAATAAATGCAGTAGAGCAGCGTAAACTATGAGAGTCTAGTGAATTTGTATTTAGGTGCAAATTTGTACTGGTGATGTGGTGAAGCAGAAAATGCAACAGACGTCTAAAACTGATCTTGGTGTTTGTGGGAATGTGGAAGAATATCCGTGCCGAATTCTGATGGAAGCAAGTCTCCCGGTTGGAAGTTCATGCTTTTTTTTGATGCTTCAGAATGCAGAACTTACATACACACACTTATAAAGATTTACATATACATATATATATTTTTTATTTGCATAGTGTACTTTTTATACTGTACTGTTGTGTGGTATAGTTTTTATTCTATTGTTTTTGCTCCTATTACCTTTGTTCTGTCCACTTTCTGCCGTAGCAATGCATATGTCCCACTTGTGGGACTAATAAAGGTTTATCTTATCTCTTATCTAATGAACATTGTGGCTGGAGAGTACAGAGTAATGACATATTTTTGGGAAGGAAATCAGGTGGGCGTTATGATGGAAAAGAGCTTTGGCAACTTTGATAATGCAACTGCGTCTTCGGCACTTTAACCTTTTGTGCCTTTCCACACAAACACATGAATGAGACAGAAGATACCAGAATGTGAGGGTGGTCTTTAATTTTGGCACAGTACTGTCCACAAATGTTTGTTATCAGTAAAAACCTGTAATCTGTTGTGTGATTCTGCAGATGATGCGACAGGTTGCCAGCACCAGTAATGACTACTGCCTGAGCGGCAGGCCCTCGTGTTTGGCTGAGGACGGCAGGCACCCCGTCGGCCATTTTGATCTCTGCTCGGCCCATGTGAACAAGTTCTATCCGTCTTCGCCCCCTCCGCCGTCCCTCCAGATGCCCCTGGCACATCTCACCGCGCCGTCGCAAGGCCCCAAGTCCTCGGCCTGCCACAGGCTGCCCAACCCGACTCAGCTGCGGCCCCAGGCACGAACGGGCCCCAAAGCGAGCGACAAACCTGAGGACTCTAAGAAAAAGAAAACCACAGGTAAGTCAGGCAAACGTGGCCGGCCGGTAGGGACCACCAAGTTAGCCGGTTACAGAACGAGCACCGGCAGGCCGCTAGGTACCACCAAGGCAGCCGGGTTCAAAACCAGTCCTGGGAGACCGCTCGGCACCACCAGAGCCGCGGGCTACAAGGTCAGCCCTGGACGCCCCCCTGGGAGTATAAAGGCGCTTTCTCGTCTCAACAAACTGGCGTACGGATCAAGCAGCGGAGCCGCGTTCCCGTTCGGCGTGACGCACAAAGGAGGAGCCTGCAGCACGTCTGGCAAAGAACAGGATGCCACTGAGTAAAGTCACCCTTCTACTTTTCACGTTTTCTTGTGTAGAGTGTAGAGATGCGCCTGTGTGGGTGCTGTGGTCTGAAAAACTGCAGTAAAGTAACCGAGTGTCACCGAAATGAGTACAATTAATACAGTAATAAATAATCACTTTGAAATATCAATCCAGAAGAATCTGTGTATATGGCGGTAGAGGGTGATATCACTGCCCCCTAAGGCAGCAGGCAATAATAAGAGTCCCTTATATAAACAGTGAACCCCTGCTTTAACGCGGATCAGTAGTCGCGCTGTCAGTCCATTGTTGATTTTCAAACCTCCCGCCTCTGGATACAGGTGACTGAGACATCCGGGCCTCGTCCGCCACGCCCCCTCGGTGGTTGTTTATGTTTGAGCACGGCGGTTGCCAAGCCAATCTGCTCAGCGCCGCACCCAAACATAAACAACCAGCACAAGGACAAGGGGGCGTGGCGCACGAGGCCCAGACATTATTTATTTTTCCTTGCTGCTGATTGGTTGCTGCCCTGTGACGCTGCAGTCCAGAATTTTCCCTGTGGAGCGTCACAAGTGTTCTCGTGTTTTTCGTTTTGTTCTTCTTAAAGCTTTATTTTAATTACTCTAAATTAAATGAATTTATTACTGTGTTTACCTGCTTATACCAAAGAAAATGCCCGTGCATGAATTACAGCGCAGTCTATACAGGGGTAACATCGGTATTTGGGAGCTTATTTGGGGGCATACTTAGGGTTTACACTATAAAAATAGGCATTTTTAGACATGTTTTTACCACATCACAACAACGTGGTTTTTCACTGTTAGCGGGAGTACTTGAGTATATGTAAATGCATTATTACGGATCACAACATTATGCTTGTGCTGCACCAAAATGATTTTAAGATTACAGCAATTTACTTAGAACCTACATTAGTTTCAGACAGTACATTTCAGTACAGTGTTATGTTGCTCTTTCCCTTTTCCAAAGCATGCCTCGCTTCAGCAAACCTTTTGCATCCCTTATTAATGTATTTGCTTGTACTTGTGTTTCACATTTATTTATTTATGCAGGAATTACTATCCCTCATTTGTTTATTAATTCGTTAATGTATTCCTTTTTAGCCATACAATTCAACTTTTTATTCCGTTTCATTTTTCTTTTTTTTTTATATTGCTGCCATATGTTGTAGTGTGTAAGAAGAAAAAAAAAACCTTAAGGGGTTTTTGTGCAGCAGGGGGTGCTGGAGTTCTCACAGTAAACCCCATACATTTTTCAGAGCCCCTTCTGAAGGCCTTTAATACACCAGTGCCCACCGACTCATCTGTGGTGCATTTTGTCTTCTAATAGCATTTTTCCAATTAGAGTCCAAGTCAAAGTGAACTTTATTGTCATCTCAATTATATAAAGTATACAGAGAGACAAAATGGCGAAGCTCAGGTTCCACAGTGTACATATAGTTCAGCTGACATAAGACATTGTGAAACAGAACAGAACAGTCCAAATAAGAAGTATAAAATAAGGTAAGGGTGAGATTTAACCTGTCCTGAGTGCGTGGACAGCTCACTGTGCATTGTTTATACACTACCAGTCAAATGTTTGGACACACCTTCTCCTTCAACAATTTCCTTTGTTTTTATTATTGTCTACATTGTAGATTCATATTGAAAACATCACCTCTTGCTCTGATGACAGCTTTGCACACTCTTGGCATTTTTTCAATTCGATTCATGAGGAATCGACCTGGAATGGTGTTTAATTAACAGGTGTTTCTTCGTCAAGAGTTCATTAGTGGAGTTTCT
>JBBIGA010095997.1:0-11117 GCA_037576975.1 Alestes dentex | reverse complement strand
ACTGTGTTCCTGGCTGCCCCCTGCTTCACTTGGTGAATGGGTTAAATACAGAGGAAGAATTTCACACTGTTCACTGTGTGCGGTGGTGCCGCTTTACTATATTGTTAACCTTTTTATAGGAAAACCACTAAAATAAATCATAGAATAGACCAAAGAAATAGAGATAAAGGATAGTGATCTTTTCTGTTCTGATTCATATTAAAGTTTTGACTTTGTTTCCAATTGTACTACTAAATACTGATGCAAATTTTTATAATCTGGCTCTGTAATATAAAATATAACTAAAGGCTTAGTCTTTCAGGCATCTCTGGATTAAATAATGGTATTATTTTTACGTCAGAAGCTTTGAGTGATCATTTAAAAAATATTTTACCTCCTCACAAGGTGGCAGTGTTTCTCCTTGTAATGAAAGATTGCAGGAAAAGCCTTGTATCAGACTCAAACTTCATTGATCCCGGAGGAAATCGCTTATGTTTCGACTGCACAGAGACAAAAACAATATAAATCTAAATAAATCCAGTACAGACACGTTTCCCTATATATTTTCCTATATAGTCCCTATATATTATATATACTTAACTCTTTTCCTTACTTGTGTATTAACCTCTGACGGTTTTCTTTCTGACAGGATTTATTAAGGTGTGTAACTTAGCTGGCAGTTGCTTGGTTAAAAGCAGGTGTTAAATTGAGTCTAGTTTTACAAGTATGAAGAACAGATGTAGACTATTTAAGCACTGATGTATGTCGCTCTGGATAAGAGTGCTAAAAGTCATAAACATTTTGCATTTTTCAAAAAAAAAATTATTCAGAGATCAGTCAAAGTGAAATGTATTTTCATGTCAGCTATACACACGTGTACGCTGAGACCAGACAGCCATCTCCAGATTGAACAAAAAGACATAGAATACACGTACATAAATAAATTATTAATATAAACTCTAAACCAGAAGTAAAATGTGCAGGAGCGTTTCAGGATACACTTGTGTAAGTACGCGTGTGACAAATAAAGAATCTTGAATCATAAGATGCCTGCCATTATATGACCATTACAACCAAAAACACATGCCCAGTAACTAAACACCACCTTCTTTTTTTGTCTAATTTTACCTACATATGAATAAACTATTAAAACGTGCGATGCGATTCGAGGATGTGCACCTTGATATGAGGAAATTTTAACATCCGAATAAATTGTGCAAATGTTGCATCAGCAGTCAGATGGAAGGTATCAGTACTGGAATATAACTGAGTGTTTTATATGTACAAAAGATCAGCGGTTCAAAATAAATACATTTAAGCTATGAAAATACAAAAACTCTGAGACAGTGTCCTTGAACAACTGCAACATGGATGTGTTTCTGCATGTAGCTGCACCATAACAGTTAATAAAGGCATTTTAAATTACCATTTAACCTACACACGTTTTTATATATGTAATTTTGATAGTGAAATAGTTGTAGATTTAAAATAAAAAATCTTTATAAAATTAATTGTAATCCCCCCCTTCCTGGCAATGTCGTCCAGTAAATTTTATTTATGTAGCACATTGTCATCCACAATAGATCTTTCAATGTGCTTTACAGAAATAGAGCACAAACATACAATGGAATAAAATAAAAGAAGAAATGAAACAAATATATAAATAATCAATAAAAGAAGACTAAAAGTGCAGTAGAAGTGCCGATATTTAAAAAAAAAAAAAAAAAAGGTGGAGGAGAGCAGTGCGGTTTTGAAAGCTCCAGTCGGTGCAGATCTGATCATGATGGGCTTTTGGTTGGACAGCATAGTGGATAAACACCATTTCACCAGGACAACATAGAAAAGTGATTCAGATCTTTTCACCACTAGCTGATCGGCTCCCGCAGATCTGAGAGACCCACCAGGATAATATACTTCATCAATATGAGAGATCATGGGCGCCGGAACCATTACCCCGCACTTTTCAAAATCATTCGTTTCGGCCCCCCACTTTTTCTCTCCCGGACAACAACTAAGACGTAGAGTTCTGTGCGCTGTTGTAGCTGCACAGGGGATCAACTCCATACTAAAGTCTAGGTGTTTGAATGCAATGTCATCAAAGTCCCTGTTGGTGTTATGGTCAGGCGTCCCAATACTTTTGACCATATTGCGTGTCATGGGTGCCGGAAACATTATAGCAGTTTTTGAAATCATTCACCCCCCCCCCCTCTTTTTACATTTACATTTATGGCATTTAGCTGACGCTCTTATCCAGAGCGACGTACGTCAGTGCTCAAGTAGTCCACAAGTAGTCCAGATCTGTTCTTTATACCTGTAAAGCTAAACTTAAATCAACGTCCACTATTCAACCGAGTAACTGCACAATAGGTACACCTAAACAACACCTGTCAAAGAAAATCAGAAGTTAAGACAAAGTTAGGGGGGGGTGGGGGTAAGGGTTTTTTTGAGGTTTTTTTGGGGGTTTTTTTTTGAGTAGTAAGCAAGCTAAATGAGAGACTTAGTCACCAAGGTGCTCCTTGAAGAGGTGGGTCTTCAGACGACACTTGAAAGACAGATGGACTCCGCGGATCTGATCGGAAGAGGGAGTTTGTTCCACCACTGGGGGGCCGAGACTGAGAAGAGTCTTGACGCATGTTTCCCTCTTCTTTTGAGTAGTAGAGGCTAAAGACGAGCCGTGCTTGAAGCCCTGAGAGGACGTGAAGTGACACGTTATTTGATCAGTGCTGTTATGTATGAGGGGTGCAAGTCCATTCTTGGCCTTGAAAAAAGAGTGTTAAGGACTTGAACTTAATGTGGGCAGCCACAGGGAGCCAGTGAAGGTTCCTTAGTAAAGGTGTGGTGTGAGTGAACTTAGCGACATTGAAGACTCACCTCGCAGCTGCATTCTGAATCAGCTGAAGTGGTTCAGTTACCTTCAGTGGAAGTCCAGCCAGTAGAGAGTTGCAGTAGTCCAGTTTGGAGATGACCAGAGACAAGTATCGGCGTAGCTTTCGTGGTGAGAAAGGGTCAGATTCTTCTGATGTTGTAGAGAAGGAATCTGCATGTTCTGGAGATCTGGTCACCCTGCGGCGAGAAAGACAGTCTCTTCATCAAGAGTAACACCAAGATTTCGTACCTTCTTGGAAGGGTTTCGTGACATTTAGCGCCATCTGATTTCCACCTTTTTGGAAAGACGCTTTCAGATGAAGATTTTCGTGTGATGAGGTCGTGAAAGCAGTGGTGCATCAGTGGCACGCATCCAAAAACATGTCTTGCTGATGGCATTAAAAAGTCGGTACGGCTCTGGGGAGCCTGCATCGCGAAGCAAACTGTCTGTGTAGAAAAGTGATGTCATTTGTTTTTGGCATTCTTAAGAGATAGAGTTAAACAAGTGTGGAAACTGTTTGAATGTCCCTGGTACTTCAAACAGATCGGCGATGTCTTTAGATCACAAATGCGCTGAAAAATCCCAAAAGAAAAGAACTATCACTGAAATTCTAACTTTACGTGCAACTTGAGCTGCAGTCAACATGCAAACTTCTCGTCTGTGTGGAAAACCCATAGTGCAACGAGAGAAAAAAAAAGTCCAACGGGCAAGTCACAGCACGCTGGCTCTTCTGAGAAACGGGATGGAGGTGATGTCATGACTAGTCAAGCATAACAGCCTATATAACTGGTTCACTCAACGTTAGAAGCTACTGGTGATGTAATGATTCGAGAAAAATGCCTTCAGGCTTTTTTTTGGGGTCATGTTTTTAAACTTCTCGTCCAAACCGCACCGTCAGAGCAGCCAATGAGGAAAAAAAAAACCAGTCAAACTGTAGACTGGATGAGTCGGTCTTTACTTGCCAAAGTCAGAAATTTCTGGACACAACAGAAAAAACGGTTGATGCGAAGTCCTGGCCACGCGGCTGAGGGCTGCTCGTGACGATGTCGGTAATTTGCAGGTTCAGCTGAGTGCGAACCTTTACACTATTTAGATTTATCTCAAGTGCGTTTGCCCCAATTCTAATACTTCCGTACTATCATGGCCAAAACAGAGAGACTCAGGAGGAGCTTCTATCCTCAGGCCATTCGTCTCCTAGATCAGAACGTGCCTCCCTCCCCTCATAGCTTTACCCTAAGGAGCTGATACCTCACCTCAGAGTGTCAGATCATATTCATATATCATATTCGTTGTCATATTTCATGTCTGTCATATTTCATAACTGTACATTATTATTAAAGCATTACGTGCTGCTATGGAGGTCCTTACTCTGTTTACACTGCTGTGCTAATATTTCACAGAGCACTTTAACATCCCACTTGCGCATCTGTAAATCTGCTACACTTCTAACTAAAAAAACTTTAAAGATACTCTAATTTAGCTTACATATTTGACCTTAAGTTGTGTTGCTTGTTTATGCTGTTTTACTCTTATTTAGATTGGTTTTAAAATGTAAAATTTGTCCCTATAATGTTGCACAGTCATAAACAAAGGAGTGGTTCAGGATGCATTGGTTGTACTTGTATGAGTACGCATGTGACAAATAAAGAATCTTGAATCACAAGATGCATGCTATAATATGACCATAACAAAAAAAAAACAAAAAAAACACATGCCCAGTAACTAAACACCACATTATTTGCTTCACTTTGAGTGCCGTTCTATATTAAAGTATTTGGGGAAACTTCAGCTTGCCCACACTTTAGTATTATAATGAGAGATGTTGAAAAAGTTGAGCTATGTTGTAACAGCCTCCACTGTCAACCCAAACACATGGAAGTTTCGTTTACCTCGATGTTTTAGCAGCGGTGTGCTTTTGATGTGCCGGTGCTGAATGACACTGAAATCCTGTTTCAGCAGTCTTATCTGGTTTTCACAGCTTTGTTGGTCACTCTCTGGGGAATCTGATAGTGCGCTCGGTGCTGACGAGACCCAGGTTTAAGTGCTATCTCAGCAGACTGCAAACCTTCCTGTCGCTGTCTGGACCTCACCTCGGTACCCTCTACAACACCTCGGCCCTGGTCAACACCGGTACGCCTCAACCTGATCACCCACAGATCAAACTGGCCTAATGTCAGAATTCGCCTGTGTTGTGGTCAAATAAGTGTATCGAGTGTTTTTCAAAGCCTCGGAGCACGGACAGTCAGATTTTAGAAAAAAGATTTCTTTTCCAAGCAGTAGGGTTCATAGTAGAATAAAATGAATTACTTTCATTTCTAGTAGTTTTAGGTAAGATAATATAACCCTTTATTAGTCTCACAGGTGGGAAATTTGCATCGGTCCAGTAGCAAAGTGGACAGAACAAGAGAAGAAAGTAGAAGCAGCACAACCAGCAGAATAAAAACTAGCTGATACCTGATCGCCCACAGATCAGCGTGTTCAGATGAAAGCAACCAAGAGTGAAAAATAACTGTCAAACTGTAAACTGGATGAGTCAGTCTTTACTTGCCAAAGTCAGAAATCCCTCAACACAAACACAATAATGGTCGATGCAAAGGCCCGGCAAAGCAGCTGACGGATACTCATGATGATCAGTTGTTTGCAAATTCAGTTTGAGTGTGAACTATTACGCTATTTTGATTTAGTTCAAGTGCATTCGTCCCAGTCCTAATGCTCATAAAATTAAGTGACTGCACCACATTCTTTTTTTGCCTCATGTTTAGGTGGGTGGGCTCTATTAAAACAAGATACAGGAACACAGAAAAATTTGTAGTAAAATAGTAGAAGTATTAATACATTAATGAATTCAGGAATGAAACAGAAGTTTAAAAAAAATAGCCTCACAAAAATAACCCCAACTTATTTGGGACTAAAAAGCATCAAAAGACCAAATTTGCAAGTAGACCAAACTGAGATTATCGTTGCAGTGTTTGCATTTCAGCGGAGCTGTTTTGGTTTTAACCAGCATTACCTGGATGTGTTTTTTTCCGTCAGTCTGTAAAGTGTTTCACAACTCGTCTTCTTTGTGTGTTTGTTGTTCTTGTTCATTTCTGTCTCTGAAAAGTTTGCCTAACCCAGCTAACTTGTTAGCTGCTCAAAAAAAAAAAAAACAGCAATGGAGATACAAACTGGGAAGTTGACAAACTACAAGCACTACGGTCTGTTAGGGCTGAAGATACATTGCATTGTAGTGGGAGTTTTCTAACGCTGTGAAAATTCTGAACCGAACTGTGTCTTCAGCCAAAACAGATAGTAGCGCTTGTACTACCTCGACGTCCCAGTTGTTGGTTTGTGTCTCCATTGTTGTTTCCGATTCCGGACTGTTTCCAAGTCTGTCTGTTGTCATGACAACATTTTGACCAATCAGAAAGCCGTAATGCAGTCAGCTCGGCTGCGGCCCGCTTTCGGCCCTGCCGCCGATCAGGGTACGGGGACGGATCACCTTATTTGTAATTGAAAAAGATTCGTTCACGGTGTGGCACGGTTCCTCATGCTAGTGGAAAAGTGCCAAATGACAGAGCCAGTGTTTAGACAGTCACGCCGCTCGGGAGCCCTGTGCATGCTTCTCTAACTTTAAGAAAGCTGCAGTTGGGCTGTCTGTGTGATCTGGACAGGGCTATCCATGAGCAGGCCCATTAATTATTTCACAGCGGGGGGGTTCTCGCTCCTCCTGTTTCACCTCTTATTACTTGCAGCTCGAAGCGAGTCACAACATCTCGCGGACAGAGAGTCTTATTCATCCAATAACAGAGTCTCAAGGACATTACATGCGAAAGGCTAAAATTGAATTGAGTAAAAAGTACATTATTTTCCTCGCAAATATACTTGAAGTGAAGGTGATGTCATCTGACAATGCGCATAGTGCAAGTCCGTCAAAAAACTGACATGCAAGTATCAGATGTATAGTGCTGTGTAAAAGTCTTAGACCCCTGTGCCAGTTGTTTAAAGCCATTTTTCTCAGCGTGTGATTAAGTGTTTTTCTGCGAGCAAAGTGAACATCAGAATAAATGCAAACAAACAAGAAAGCCGTAAAAAAATGATCAGGATTTGTTTTGTTTGTATAAAAGTGCTTGATATTATGTGAGCTGGTGAGGAGAACACGGGTTCGATTCCGGATTCCTCCTCGGTTCCTCCAGCCATTGTTTGGATTTGTGAAATTCCATCAGCCGCTCCCGATTTAATTTAATGAAGGAATGATCGAGCCAAACCAGGTTTCTGATGGGAACTACAAGTAATACTGGACTTCCACAAGAAACACACTGAAATACTGAACATAAAATCACTGTTTACTGTATGATGTTATTTGTATCTATTCTTTTTTTGTATACTTAGTAATATTAACATTGTTAATATATAATAAAATCACAAAAACACATTGTGATTTTCTAAACAGGTTTTAAATATTATTTCACAGGCGCCTAAGATTTTTGGGCAGTACTGTATGTAGGTACCACCTCTTATACTCACAGGGCCAGTTTTCCAGACCCAGACTGAGCCTAAGCCAAAACATCCCCAATGGTAATTCCCCATTGGCACTCTAATTTAGTCCAAGTCTAGGTCTAACATCTGGGAGATCAGCCTTCCATCCACAAGGAACACACATTGATAGACGATGCATAAAATCACAATTTACTGTATAATGGATGGATCCAATGTCAAAACGTCCATGAATATCGGGTCCGGCATGCTTGTATATAATTTGTTTTATTGGTTAAGTGGGGGTCGAGTATTGAAAAAACGATTTTTGTGGTCGAGTCGCCTCTGTAATAGAGAGAGAGACAGAGAAGACGGTTGAGTTGTCTTCAAAATGTGTGTTGGAGAGCGAGCTGTGATGTCACGGATGTGGCAGAGAAACAAACACAGAGCAAAACACACAGCAGACTCATGAACAGACTTCAAGACACTAAAGCTCAGGTCAGTTATAAAAAAGACACGTCACTGTTTGTTGTGGTTTAATTAAAAGTCACCAGTTCAGCTGCCCGTACCCATAAATGGCTCGGTAAGAGAGTGAGAAGACATTTTTTTTGTCCATATAACCAATGTTTTAGTGTTTTCATAGCGACCTAACAATCACACTTTGCACTTTCTTGCGAAAAATGCGCCTAGTTAATATTTCCTCTTTTTAGTTTCATTTTATAAAAAGATCAGCCCCTTTGTTTCTGAGGCTGAAATTTGAATGTGCCCGTCTGAAGCCTGAGATCTCTATTGCATGCGGTCTCTCCAGCCCAGCTGATCTCTGGAATGCCGCAGCACCATGGTTACGAGGGCCCTGAATGAAAGCCGCCCGTTGAGGACCCCACCCCTGCTCCTCCAAACCCCCTTCTCTGTCTGTAGGGCCGCGAGGGGGGCTGATGTCATACGTTCCTGGGAGTATAGAGAACAAACCAAACTGTGGGAGCTGGCTTGGCTGGAGAAAAGAGTTTCAGGCAGGAGTCAGAGGTGACGCGAGCGGAGATGCGTGAGGAAGGACTTGTGGGTGGGTGGCTGAGGAGAACGCTCGGAGCCACTGAATGACCAGAAAAGGGGCCTGGTGTGTGGAGGACACCAGGTGAGACGGAGCCAAGGAGACAAATCTGTTTTTCTATCCTGCGTAACGCAGAAGAGTCTAATCCCCCCCCCCCCCCACACACACACACACACCCCCAGCACCCCCACTGTGCCCTCACACTCCTTTTTTATCATTCAGGACAAATACATGCAATATCTTTATTATTATGTGCAATATCACTACTTCTATCACTATTATGTGCAATAACATAGCACAGTAAACAACTTAGTGTTTATTAGTAAACTTCTTCAGCAGCAAGTTTGTTTATATCTCTCATACCTACCAGCATTTTTGTGTATATATATATATATACACAAAAAATGCTGGTAGGTATGAATTATAAATTATATTGTTATATGGATTCGTATATATGTTCTTGTCTTTTGTCTCTGTCGTAGCAAAAGTAATCAATAAAAGATCAACAAAATTTTCTGATTCTGAAACACTGCAGAGCATGAGCAAGAATATTCATAACCTCTCTGTAGAGAGCATTGCTCTGCGTCACGCTTTTTTCCCAGCTATTCATTCCCGCTTCTAAAAATCTCAGTTTCAAGGTATTCTGTCGTAACAAACATTGTGTGCAGTTAATTGGTTGTGTGGTAGAAGGTCTCTGGTAGTCTGATTTGGTGTAATCTCAGACCAGCTAATTCTAATCGCACTAATCTGCTTCTAGATTAAGTCCTGCCAAGAAAGGCTTGCAGATTACTAGTTGTTTTTGTGCAAAACTGCAAGAAAATATGAGTGTTAGAAGAAAAGTGCACAAATCATTGAGAGTAGGGGTTAACTGTCATAATGTTAAGATTAATTCTGTGGGGCAAATTGCTTTTTAGCTTACATTTTTTGATGATTAACCCTTAACCTCTCCAAACCCAACATGAAGTGATTCATTTATTGAACTGGACCTCAGTTACTTGTTTAGATGTTAACACATCCTTAGGCATTGTAGTTCCCCAACTGACGAAGCACTGTGTAAGGAATAATAACCTTAAGTCAGTTACATCACGAAGAACACAAACATTCACATTTACAAACATTTAACCCCTAAACCCCATATGAAGTGATTCATTTACTGAACTGGACCTCAGTCACTTGTTTAGATGTCAATTCATCCATAGTCCCCTAATGATGAGACTCTGTATGAGAATACTAACCTCAGTTTAGTTACATCAAGAAGAAACTATTAATTAAGTCAGTTACATGAACAAAATATGAGATAAACACAAAACAGGGAATATTACCTCATATTACCACACTAACAATCAAATACACACATTATTTACGAAAAAAGACGAGTTTTTTAATAGAACGTTTCAAAACTGCGTTGTTTACCTTTTGTTTATTTGTTCAAACAGCCAAGCAGGGTTTGTACACATTCGTGGCTGTGGGGAAGAATCACTGATTTCGTTTTGTTTATTCATTAAAGGGTTATGGTAACATGTGTGACGATTTAAAAAGCTTTTTTCTAAAGTGTAAGCTACACAAGAAACCACTTGCTTTTGTAATTTGAGCACGACTATCCTGAATACTGAATATTCATAAGAGTAACGCCCCCGTGGGAGGGTGAGTTGGTACCGTCCTGCTCTCGCCGTGTTACTATGAGGTTCGAGTGTTACGCTGCAGCCAGTCTCACAAACACTGAGGACCAAAATACCATCTGAAAAAGGCTTATTTTCGGTAAGTGGAGTCTTTTTCTTATTAAATAATTAATGCATTCTGTTTCTGACGAACTCGAATGTGCATTTACTGAAAAAAGTGCTGTGGAAGTTGTAGAAAACGGTGGTATTATGTAGCTGAGGCTGGTGGGGTCTTTACATTTTTAGCACATTTTTCACTCTGGAGCTGAGAGCATGGTCTTGATCACGTTTTTAAAGGTTTCTTCAGTGCTGATCCTCCAAGTGGAGTCTTTTTCTTATTAAATAATTAATGCGTTCTGTTTTTGACGTACTTGAAAACGCGTGAGACTGTGCATTTACTGAAAAAAGTGCTGTGGAAGTTGTAGAAAACGGTGGTATTAGTTGAGGCTGGTGGGGTCTTTACATTTTTAGAACATTTTTCACTCTGGAGCTGAGAGCATGGTCTTGATCACGTTTTTAAAGGTTTCTTCGGTGCTGATCTTCCAGTAACTGGTGCTTTACCAGTTCTTAGCGGTGGTTTACATGCAGTAATGAGCACAGTTTAGAGCGCGCAAGTCTTTTTCTGCTCTTAACGTAAGCATTTGGATGTTTTTTTGAAGCTCTTAATTGTTCTTATTTTCTGTAGAAGTGGATATATTTCAGTGTTTCAAAATGTCTTCATAAGGGATGTGAGCAAAGTTGTTTAACATGGCTTGAGGTGAAATGGTTCATGCACTATGTGAACAAAAGTATTGGGACTTACCTCTTAATTATTGAATTCAGTCTGTTTAATACACACTATGTGGACAAAAGTATTGGGACACACATTTTTTTTTCAGGGTTTGTACTATGCGCTTACTTCCAGTGAAGGACAATCTTAATGCTTCAGCAAACCAAGACATTTTGGACATCGCCATGCTTCCATCTTTGGGGAAGAACCTTTTCTATTCCAGCCTGACTGTGTCCCGGTGTACAAAACAAGCTCCATAAAGACGTGGCTGGAGGATTTCAGTGTGGAAGAACTTGACTGGCCCACACAGAGCCCTGACCTCAACCCCATCCAGCACCTTTG
>JBBIGA010095976.1:0-11118 GCA_037576975.1 Alestes dentex | reverse complement strand
AGTGTGAGTGTGAGTGTGTGTGAGTGTGTGTGTGTGTGAGTGTGAGTGTGTGTGTGAATGTGTGTGAATGTGTGAGAGTGTGTGAGAGTGTGTGAGAGTGTGTGAGAGTGTGTGTGAATGTGTGTGAATGTGTGTGTGAGTGTGTGTGAGTGTGTGTGAATGTGTGTGTGAGTGTGTGTGTTGGGGGGGGGGGGGTTGGCAGGCGAGGCTGGCCGTCCTAATTCAATCAGTTTTTTTGGCTTCCACAGTCAGAACGAAGGACAATTACTGGAAATACGACCGTGTCCGTTCATAATTGTTTTGATTTGGTGGGAAGCCCAAGAGGCCTTTTTTGCAGATCTGCACACCAAACACATGTGCTGTTCACTGCGGTCTGTCCCGTCCTGAACCAAACGCCTACACAGCAAAGGACGGGGAGCATCCCATATGTTACCCGCACATTCAGAAAACAGCGTCTGCTCGGCCGTTCTGTTGACTCCCTGAAACTAAGCGGTGCGTTGCACATTCGCTGTGCTTCAGGTTTCAATTATGCACATACATGAATGCACTTCTAACGGAGAGCTGCTCACAACAGAAAAGTGTGGACGCAGCATTTCCACTTTCCAAGGAGTGGCTGCTGGTTCATCACAGGAGAGCGAGATAATCCCGCACGTCGGAAGCTTTAATAAGATGTTCTGGGCAAACTGCAGCCGCATGACTAATCTCAGCTGGGGCTTGGAGGACAGCAGAGAGTTTCTCCAACACATTTCTATGTGTTAATCGAATCCCGGCGGAGTAACAGAGAGCTACTTTAGCTCAGGCCCTCAATCCTGATGTCGTTCACTCGTCAATATACAGATAAAAGTCCTGGAGTTCTATTAGAGGCCTATTAGTGGGTGCTCGCGGCTAATCGCTGCACGGAGGCCTTTGAGATGCCTATAGTAATGTGCAGGCACTGTCATTAGCTTGAAACATTCATTAGCACTTATCACTCCCTTTCCCAATGATCTTCGTCCAGCAAGGGCTAATTTTGCTCCTCTCTGCTGTACAGCATATGAAGAATGGACTTTTCTCAGAGGTGACATTACTTTTCCCTGCTGCTGCCCCCACCCTCCCCCACCAGCAGGTCTGAGCCAGGTGAGGAAACTTCTCCTCCACGCTGTAACTGACTTTCTTTCACACTTAACAAGCATGTTAACACACATTCGCAGCCAAGTGTGGGAGTCAAAATGAGCAGCTAAGCAGAACAGATCCTCAGGCCCGGCGATTCATTTTAAATCCTCTCTCATTGTACGTCTGCTTTTGCGGTTGCCAGTCCTTAGCCCAATGCATTCCTCATTATTCTGGTATTTAATTGCAGTTGCCAGTCATTTCCCCAATGCATTCATGATTGCCAGTATTTACCTCAATGCATTTGCCATTATCCTATTAATTGACTGAAGTTGTCGATATTTACCCAAATGCATTTTCCACTCTTCAGGTATTTATTTGCCGTTTGCAGTTTTTAACTCAAGGCATTTATCATTATTCTAGACTTTAACTCTGGTTGCCAGTCCTTAGCCCAGTGCATTCACCATTATTCTCGTATTTATTCACGGTTGCCAGACTTTCCCCAATGCATTTGCCATCATTCTAGTAATTAATTGCAGCTGCCAGTCGTCACCTCAATATGTTAGCTTTTGCCAATATTTTCCGCTATTGCAATCAACGTTATTGTATTATTTAATTGAGGCTCACCAGTGCATTTGCCACTATTCTGGTATTCGTTTGTAGCTGCCAGTCTTTACCCCAAAGCATTTCTGGTTGCTAGTTGGGGTGGTATATGGCAATATGGTACTAACACAATATTAGGGCCATTATTTTATATGTACCAAAATCAAAGTATATTAAATACATTTTTAAATTACATACATAATAAAAACATAATAAGTCTATTAATACTGATACTTGGTGCTGCTGAAGCAATATAAAATTGTGCTGAGAAATATTATTTTTACACTTCTACACTGTTTTATGTACTCCAATATATATACTGAGAGTATATTACATTCACGCAAAGGACGGAACGATTACTGATAAACAAAACACCCTGGCTGTTTCTGTGAATATGGTTCCTATGACAACAATCCTATGTATGCGCCTTAAGTATTTATAGCTGAAATTTACACGCTTCATCCATGTGTGGATTTTTTGATGCCGTGTGTATTTTTATCCCCTGAGCATTTTTAAAGGAGCCTCAGGAAGCAGCCTGTTGCTGCAGGAGGAGTAAAAGTACAGTTAGGAGTTGAGAGAGAGAGAGACACACAGAGAATGAAAAAAGAGAGAGAGACAGAAATAGATACGGCATATCGAAGGGGAGGAAGTGAGAAAGAGGTGATGATGATCCACTGAACATCGGTGATGCACTAACAGAGCGTGTGCATAAATTAACACTGACGGAGTGCGCTCAGGTCTTTCTCTGTCCAGAGGCAACACGCACACGCACACACACACACACACTCTCTCACTCACTTATCATTAAAAAGACATTCATTGCACTTGTGTATGTGCTCTGAAACTGAAACTGCATACACACACACGTCCGATTTATTAAAGGACTCAGGTTCTCGTTTAATTATTTATTTACATGTAACGTGAAAGGATCCGTGATTTGAACCTTATTTACATGCAATTTGCATGTAAATGTAGCTGTTGGGCTTTTCTGGGGAATCAATAAATCACACGCCATAACAGCACCATTCAAAAGTTTGGACACCCTTACTTACACTAGGGTTTTTTACATTTTAGACACAATAAAGCAGGGGTGTCCAAACCTGTCAAGAAAGGGCCGCTGTGGGTGCAGGTTTTTGTTCCAACCAAGCAGGAGGCTTGTACATACATACATTCTGTATATTTGTGTATACAAATACACACATAATACACAATATTATGTATACATAATAATATATGATGAAAATAATACAAATGCTCTGCCCCTGGTGTCACTATGAAAGACTTTTTAGTCAGACCATTGGTTGGGGAGATTTTATTGAAGTGATCCTCGTGAAGAAGCTTCCTAGGATTCTCAGAGACAACATGACATTTACATGATTTGGCAGACACTTTTACCCAAAGAGACCTAGAATGTTTTTGTGAGTCACACAAAAATTGTAACCAGATCATCAAATTTGCAGATGACATCAGGAACGATGATGTGTTCGCTTACAAAGAGAAGGTGACAAGACTGGCAGTCTGATGTAAGAGCAACTAACTCTCGTTTAATGACAATAAGACGAAAGATATCATAATGGACTTTAGGAAATCCAGCTCTCCTCACCCACCTCTCACCATCAACAGCACTGCTGTAGAGACATTTAAAAACATCAAGTTCCTGGCTGTCCACGTCACGGAGGACGTCTTCTGGACCCTCAACACCATCTCCGTAGCCAAGAGGGCTCGGCAGAATCTGCACTTTCTGCGGAGACCGAAGAAAGCAAGCCTCCCCTCACCAATACTCGTCATATTCCACAAGGGTACCAGTGAGAGCCTGCTGTTCAGCTGGATCCCTGTCTGGTATGGAAACTGTAATGTTTAGGACTGTAACATACTGCAGAGGATAATGAGAGCAGCTGAGAAGGATATCGGCAGACCTCCTCCTCCCCCGAAAGACATTTACCATACATACTGCTATAACAGAGCAAGCAACCGTTTGAAAGTCCATATACACTCTTCTCTCTTCTACTGTCTGGCAAATGGTATCGAAGTTAAAGTTTACCCACTGCCTAACCGAGTACATGCCAGTGGACTAAAGCGGGCATTTGGCTGATGCTCTTATCCAGAGCGGCAGGGACAGTGCCCCTGGAGCAACTGAGGGTTAAGCGTCTTGCTCAAGGACACAATGGTAGAAGGTGGGGGAGTTTGAACCTGCAACCTTGTGGTCATCAGGTTCACAGGCAAGTGTTTTACCCACTAGGCTACTACCTCACTTTATGCTTTGGATACCTCTCATATTACACTCTCGACTTTTTTAGTGGCACCTGCACTTTACTTTCTGTTTACTGTCACAACAGGCACAGTTATGTCCTGTTATTTTGATTTGATAAGCTATAATTTACACTCGGTGTGGTTCAATGCTGGTGAGTGCCTATTCTGCAATATCACATGTATGGTGTAATATTAGTAATTCTGGAGGGTTTACATCCCGTTCACACTTTACTGTTGCACTGCTGTATTGTCTATTTATTGTTTTGTTTAATATTTACATCCTATTCACACTCTACTGTTACATTGCTTTTTTGTCTATTTCTTGTATTGTTTAAGTCATTCCTTGCACTTCGTTCAGCGCTGTAACTGCCTCCGGTGCAATAGCATACTTGTGATGCAATTCTAGTCACTCTGGAAGGTGGAAGGTTTACATTACATTCACACTATACTGTTACGTTACATTACTGTACATTGCTGTGGTGTCTATTTATTGTATTGTTTGTATTGTTTCTGTCATAACTTCCCAGAACACCTGGATCCATAATAAGCAAGAGAAACATTCATGCAAGTACAACTAATCCCCTAACAGGAGCGCCACACAGGACTTCTCTCAGACTGATGATAAGGAAGAAAAGAGAGAAGTCATCAGTTGCTAGAGAAGATCGGCAGGATGACCTAAGAGGAAAAGGAGCAGCAGATACATAACTCCATGGTAAACTCCTCTGCTGCAGGAGAAGCTCAATCAGAACAATCTCTGGAACAACAAACTCTGGTCAGCCTGAGCAGAAACAGAGCTCGTATAACTCAGCCCATAATGTCTGGAGAAAGAGGAGATGATACAAAGAGTTTGATGCCCAAAGTGAAGTACAAAGGTGGGAGCATCATGATCAGGGGCTGCTTCTCTGGAACATCACACACCATAGAAACTTCAATGGAGCAACGGTATAACGAATGGGTTGAGGCAGGATGTATGTATGAATATCCTAAATGTTTAAAATAAACAGTAGCTGGTGGCCTAGTGGTTAAGGAATTGCCCCTGCAATCAGGTTGTGGGTTTGAATCCCAGGACTGCCAGTGGCACCACTGAGGTACCATTGAGTGGGTTAAATGCAGAGAAGGAATTTCACATTGTTCAAACTGTGTGCCATGTTGTGTTCATGCGTGACTATAAGGGGTCATTTTACTTTACTTTTAATACTAATAAAGGGTCCAGGGGTAACAGAACCCAAGATATCCACAGGATTGAAGCAAAGGCATAAGCAAAGGCACAACAACTACTCGTAATACTAGCAGAACTCACAGAAAAGTTCACCGGCAATGCACAAAAAGACTGAACCACAGGGATGTATATAATAACTAGACAATGATAACATCAAGGCAAGCCAGGAGACAAGAACAAGACACAGGTGAGCAGAATAACAAGGGGACATCGCTAAAGCAGAACTAGGACCAAAGTAACAACAGACTCACATGGAAGTCAAAAACGCGGCAAACATAAACAAAGACACGGACAGTCAAAAAAACAGGGACACAGCAGGGGAACGCAAAACTGGGAAATATTACAGAAGTACCTAATCTCAGGAGGTGTTTCGTTAACATGTGGAATTCTACAAAGGCCACCACTGTAGCACGTCTCCAAACTTTTCTATAGGATCAAGACAGGCTGTGGTGAGACTTGGGGCGAATTATCGTATGCAGGTTTTCCCCAGCTGCCACTTCATTTATTACTCTGAGTTGGAGCTGAACAACTTACACGACTCCATTTCCCACATGACTGAGTCGCGAGATGTTTGTTACAAATGTTCTTTGTTCACGCTTCATTTTGTGACAGACCCCATTATTATAGAGTATTAAAGTTCACGCCTCGCTGGATCTGGAACATGGGTTGGCTGCCGCTAAGCTAAAGAGAGCTAAAGAAATGTATTTATATACAACATCAACATCAGTAGGCAAAGTGCTAAGCTATGGCCATGTTTCAAGAAAGTGCTTAAACATTCGCTTACGAGAAACTCCTGTGGTTCCACCTCACAGTTAGAACCTGTAATCTCTTACTGCACTTGTCACATACACCATGTCAGTGTTAATAAACTGGCCAATGAGTGGAAGCAAAAATAAAGTGCTCGTAATAAATTGGCCAATGCATGCAAGAACAAGGTAGGTGTTTCAAAAAAGTGGCCTGTGAGTGCAAGCACAAAGTAGGTGTTCCCAATAAAGCTGCCTGTGAGGGGAAGCACAAAGTCAGTGTTTCTAAAAAAGCGACCAGTGAGTGGAAGCACAAGGCTGAAGTTTCTAATTAAGGGGACGGTATAAAAATTGGATGGAGTTGTCAGTTATATAATTTGGAATCAAAGCTTGACTGCTGAGCAAATCTATCAAATCTATTATTCATTGGAGAAGTCTAAATTAAATGTGCTTCTGCCTGTTGCATAGATGCCTTTTCAGCCTAGAGCGGATCGTTATCTAACCAAATGCTCTCAGCATGGAGTAGCCTTCAAAAAAAAAAAAAAAAAAAAGACTCCTCTTGTTATTTTCAGGGAGAACAAGCGACCTCCGTGGCACGCAGTCGGATACCTGAAGACTTGCGTCGGGACAGAATCATCCAAGTGAATATCTTTCCTCCTTTCAGGAAATACAGCTACTTTTCTCCCGCCGCCCCAAGCGCTCCTGCTGCGAGGTGAAATAATTGGCTTCCGCACCATTCAGCAGGCAATCACCATCTCCTCTTCTCTCCTGAATTAGAACAACACAAAGGACTGTCTCGCCAGCGGATGGGCACACACACAGACCTGAAGGGACGGGGACACGTCGTGGCGACGAGGCAGTGAAATTTTGAGGCGCTCCCTTTAATCCCAATGGCCCGGACCGGCTTCGCACCTTCGCACCATTGTTCATTAGAGGGCCGAGCGAGGCGGAAATATCAGAGGAGTGGGAAATGAATTTGTGACACCAGCTGACAACTCCCATTAAATGCTGCAAGTACCACAGCTTAGGCGGAAACAGGCTTTTGACCTTTGCGCTTGGGTGGAACTTCTCCCGAATTGACAGCATGAAGCTAACCAGCATTAAGGTCGTCCCGGTGCCGTCCCGGGTCTTTTGGAGAAATTGATTATGGATATCAGGAAGACAAGACTCCTCTGATCTTCTCCAGTGGACCCTTTATGAGCTTCTGGAAGGTGTTTTTCGCCACCAGATGAAGTCAAGTCCTGCTGTGTCAGCTAATAGAGGCCATTCAACCAAAATACATTTATTAACTGAAATGTTTGTAACTTTTATATTTACCAGTGTTTCCCAATCATAGACTGTATTTGGATATACTGATAACACATTTTAACAAAAGTTAGGTTTGTGCAAATGTTAGTGATGATCTGAGTGCATGTATACAGAGACACCTCTGCACAGTTTAATGCACAATCACTATTTTGTTTACATTTGGAAAGAAAAAAAACATAATATGTAACCTGTGCAAAAGTGGCACATCTGTTTTGTCTGTTTCTAATGTGTCACATAACTGCTGATGGACCATCATAAATGCTGCAGAGAAGACAACTTAAATACTGATGTTCCACCTCAAGTACTGCCAGCTTAACTACTGCTGTTCTGCCTTAATTATTGCCAGCTAAAATACTGACTTTCCACCTTAAATACTGCAGTGAAGCCTACTCAAGTACTGATGTTCCACATTAAATACTGCAATGATGCCAGAACAAATACTGATGTTCCCCCTCAAATACTGCCATCTAATAATACTGATGTTCCACCTTAAATACTGCAGTGATGCCACAACAAATACTGATGTTCCACCTTAAATACTGCAGTGAGACCTAAATACTGTAATATTTTATTGTAATGTTGCTGGAGTTTTACACAGATTGAATCATGATCCCTGTAGCTGCGGGTGGGGGGCTGTCAGTATCCTTAACTGCAGGTCAGAACTGCTGAAGCAAGTGACACCATGTAAAAATGTCCAGTCTAGTGTGAACTGCTGGTGCAGGAAAAGCACCCAGCCCAATTCTGCCACAAAACCTCTAACAGCATCCATAAAAGTGGAAGAAACGGTTTGGCCTCCACACACAAAACACACTGAGAGGTCTTCACAGGTTCTGTCCACCGTCTCCATGTGCTCCTTGCATTTAAAACACTCGTGGGCATCCTCAGCACAGCTGGCCCTGCTCTCCAGAAGAAAACAGAAGTCAAACAAATCAGATCGGGCAAGGGACTCATTTAGAAGAGCGGGGGCTAACGGTAAAAAGCAGCTGTGGTGAGTCAGGCCTCATTTCGCTCCGTGTGCACCAGGCGAGCTAAGGCACTTACCCCACTATTCATGGCTTAAAACTGCAACAAAGATAAAAAAAAATCAAACATTGCTCGCTTTCTGATTACATGTTCAGAGCCAAAAGTTATTGCCTTGTGCTTCCCTCTCCATCACCTCAACACTAAAAAGAACTATGCTAAGTCTTGCTACTTCTGTTAACTGAGAGAAAGCTTAAAACAAATCTGTTAAGTAGAATATCTAATGCTAGCTAACTATTTTAAATAAAACAGCACATGCTAGCTAATTCTGTTCACTGAAAATAGCTCTATTCACTGTAAACCCAATCACCAGGCAACACGAACAAGTCCGCAAGCCAAAAGAGAAATTCAATGTCCAGAAACACAACAAAGAAAAACACAGTAACGTATACTGATAGAACACTCAGTAACTAGGCAGGCTAGTATACATTGCACAGAAGGATTGTCTTTTAGGTCTGTATATAGTCCTTGGCCTAAAACTCAGGTGATCCTGATCTTCTAAACACAATTGTGCAAAACTCCGGAGTGGATCTCCAGAGAGGGTTGTGTGTTTGTCCCTGACTCCGGTCCAGGGCCAAGCCTTACAGTGCTCTTCTGAGTCAACAGACAGACCTCTCTTCCCTCCTCGTCTGGAGGGTAAAAGACATATAGGACTGAGAAACAGAACAGCATCATCATTAATGAAAACATCTGCATCGTTATCATTTGCTTTGCCAAGCCTACTCCTGGATAAAAACGGGAGAAATAAAAGCCTCTTGAAGGATCTGAGCCTTCTTCAGAGTGCTATAGGTCTTCCTCTGGATGAGACCTGATCATCACGAGATGTCTACAACAGCTCTGTCAGTCTTTATCCTGCTCTGTCAGTTTATCCCTTCACCTCTTTCACATCAGCGAAGACGTTTTTTTCCAGGATGGCAATCTTGATGAACTGTCAATGAGGAGGGCTTCTTCTTCTGCTGTTAGGTTTTCTCTTCCACAGAGCTGCTCTTCACTTTCGCACTTTATTCCGGGTCTCCCTGGAAGCCCAACCCAACCAACCGTTTCTTCTCCTGCCTCAACTGCCAGCAGGTTGGAGGAGACGAGGGTGATTCTGCAATGTGAAGCAGAGCTACAGCAGAGACGTCGCTCAAGAGGAAGAGGCTGGAGGAAGCTGAAGGAAAGCCCACAGCATCACTACTATAATATCTGAGGATGCCATTTGCTGCATTAATTATGAAATATGCATTGAAAAAATAACTCTTAAACTGAAAATGACCTAATTATTAGTTTTTGGTGGGACTGCCATATTTACAATGCATACAATGGGACTTAACCACTCTGCTATAGGACAAAACAGTATTCACCACTCACACATGTGCATCACTTCCAAACGTGTACAGCGCAGATTTAAAGGGCATATATCCTATATCTATATAAAATGCATTTTGTGACATCACAAAAGAAATAATTCAGAAAGCCTTTTTTGGGGGGGTTTTTTTGTATTTGTTTGCAAAGATGACTTGAAACTTTGTTTACATTTGAGTCTTTTATTAAAAAAAGGCGAAATTAGCTTTTAAATGATATACTCTAATTTAGACAAAAGATGTTTGATTGTAATTTAGCATTTCAAGTACATTTCAAGACATCAAGGCATCTTGCACATCATTTAAATACTAATTTCACACAGTCATTTTAGAATCATCTATACCTTCATCATTCTGGAAACACATCAATTGATTCTTTTGTTTGTTTTTAATCTGAATGAACCTGAAATGGACAGGATTTTTTTTTTTTTATGAATTAACTGCTTTGTGTGTGTGCGTGAATTGGCACGCCATTAGAAGTGAATTCAGTAGCGTCATATTTAAGTGAGAATGAGTTGAGTGTGTGAAATTAGAAAAAGAAAACCTAAATTACTTGAATGAATGCATAATGAATAATTTTGAAATTTGCTTTGTCTAGCTGAATTTTCTGGCAAAAAATAGGACGTAGCACCCTAGTCAGGAAGCTGAGCAGCAGTGATGCTGCATCCTGTGCAAGTTAAAGCCTTCTAGCTAATTGCTAATTGCTAATAAGACTGTCACAACATGTGATGCAGGGAAGGTGTTGGGCCTCCATTGTGCTGATGGTCTAATGCCGGGGTGTATTTCCAGCCCTGTTATTAACTCGGAAGGCCACGATCAGCCCGTCACTCTCTGTTATTCTCTGTTAGAATACTGAGACAAACCGCTGCTTAATTCGGTCATTGTGAGGTTTCCGCTGTAAGCCTCAAACACCCCTTAATTACACCAAGCCCTGCTTTACTCCCCCACCTGCTTATTTTAGGCTTGCGTAATCGATTATATAAATTCTACCCCCGAATCGGGAGGAGCTACATATCACTTCCCGTGTCTCTGAGGGGCTGGTGTAATTCACCGGGGGTCTGCGTTTAGCCTGTCTGGCCCAGTGGTGGACACTCTACTCTGACTGATTTTCCCTCACATTGCTCAAGGTCTTCATATCTCACCACAAGGCCACTACAGCCGTAATCAGGAGCTCTGCACTCCAGCACTTCAGCCCCAGAGTCACACAGCTTAAATGTTATCATGGTGAAGTCCTGGCCAGGCACTCATTTAACCAACAGACACCTGGAGTTACTGTTGCAACACTGACGGCAAAAACTGTAAATTGGACAATAAAATTCAAATCATAAAAATGGTCTATTTTTAGATAAACACTACAAATATATGTTTTTATTATTATGCTTTATAATGCAGAAAAATGCAAAATAGTGTGTGATAAACAATAAAAAACAGAATATATACAGTATATAGTTAAAGTTACAGTTATAGTATCTTCTTCTTTCTCTTTCGGCTTTACCCTTCAGGGGTCGCCACAGCGAATCATCTGTCTCCATTTAGTCCTATC
>JBBIGA010095945.1:0-11118 GCA_037576975.1 Alestes dentex | reverse complement strand
ACACCCATCAGACTCTATAACTCCTCCCCCTGTCACACACACACCCATCGGACTCTATAACTCCTCCCCCTCTCACACACACCCACCCATCAGACTCTATAATTCCTCTCCATCACACACACACACCCATCAGACTCTATAACTCCTCCCCCTCTCACACACACACCCATCAGACTCTATAATTCCTCTCCATCACACACCCACACAATAATCTGTACAATAACCTGCTGCTACTTTTATGATTTCACGCTCATAAAATGGACTTCTAGACACTAAAGCTCAGGTCAGTAATAAAAAAAGACACGTGTGACTGTTTGTTGTGGTTTAATTAAAATTAATTAGCCTGTGAATGCTGGTATGCATTCGGCCATATCCATAAATGGCTTGCTACAGGGAGGCAAAGTCTGGGGTTCGATCCTCAGTGCAAAAGGATTATTTTTTTAATGCAATAAAACTAATGTTTTATTGCATTTTGCCCATAAAAGTATTGTTTGTGTGTCTCCAAACACTGCTTTTATAGCAACCACGCAATCGCACTCTCTCCTCTAGTTTTATACTGTTCTCTGTGTGTCTCTGTGTGTCCGTGCCGTCGTAATATAAGCGATTTCCTCCAGGATCAATGAAGTTTTCTGATTCTGATTCTGAGCCAGAGAGTGGGCATGCAGGAGCTTTTAGTAAATGTAACGTGAATAAGTCACAATCCTGATTAAAGCATTAATTTGATGGCATTTATGAAAGATACAATTTTCAATTAGCATAATTCTTATAGCAAACAACTAAATTGTTATACAGTCATCCAGAGTTCTCAGGGTTCTCTATTTCTTTTTATTACTGGGGAAATTAGTGGATAATCATGATAGAGCTTTTTCTACAGGAGCCGTACCATTCCCACCCGAGCCTCAACAATTAATATTAAAATAATGAGGTAGAGTTGAGAATAAGACAGTTTTACCTCTCGGGCCGTAAAGATGGTGCTGCATAATGAAGAACCCACCTTATTTTCCAACTCGCCCTTGTCTGTTCCCCTGTCTGTTAATGATGAGGCCTTCAAAGGCAAAGATATGAAACGTCTTGCACGCTTTGATGGCACCTTGGTAATTACCAGCAAAGGATTTAAATCATTTGTTTCATCTTTTCGACGGCATGACAAGGAAGAAGGCAGAAGGAGGTTGAGCACGGAGTTCTGATTAGCCTAAGTGAGGCACTTCATAAATAGTGGCTTTTAAGATCATCCGAGTTTCACGATAAGTAATTGGAGAGGGGGGAAGTGGACTTGAAGACACTTTTCATTTGTTTGGGCTTTGATAGATTTGAGGAAAAGGCTGTTTCGCGGACATGAATCATGTCTCAGTGGCGAATAGTGTCACTGATCTATTCATTCCTATTGACCAAGCGCACATTCAGTTCTGTTCCATCTTTGCTTTGAATTGGGAGGGGGGAGTTGGGAGGTTTGCCCAGTTTTCTCCTCGGTTCGCCCGTTGGCAGACCCACCCAGTAGATAGGAAGAACCCCCGTCACATCATGCCAACACTGGGAGGCCAAGAAGTTCTTTGTTTGAAACTCCACCACAAACTCAGCACCACGATTCTCTTTTGCTAACAGATGGCCATGCTAGCTAGCATCACATTATATGATGGAGAAAGGGGGGCATCCTGCCCACCCAGAGATAGTGAAGCCAGTTATGATCTTTTGGACTCCAGGTCACAGACACTGTACCGTTGCTCTAGGATGGGGAGGTGGCTGGATGTTAGATGTTCTGGCACATTTCCACTGGCACCGCCAACAGAGCGCCGAAACAGGGCCGCAGCCAAGCTGACTGTGTCACTGCTTTCTGATTGCTCAAAATGTCATCACAACATGGAAAGATGCCACTGTTTTTTATTGTCTGCACAAAAAGCAACAACAATGGAGACACAAACTAACAACTGGGAAATCAATGAAGTACACGCACGACTGTCTGTTTGGGCTGAAGATAAATCTCAGTGGGAGTTTTCTATCACGCTAACAAATGTATCTTTAACTCTGTGAGAAACGTGAAGGTTTTCATCACACTGTTCCATCACACGCACAAACAATGTTGAGGAAAAAATGAAAAACTCAAACAAGACTGTAAATAATAAAAGACCACAATAACAAAAGCGGCTCTGACAGAAAAACTTTCTGCCGGTTGGACTCCATGGACACGGTTTTGGGACGACCGGCCATAAATTGTGTAGAGAGGACTGTGCCTTAGAAACACTGTTACCGGGCTGAGATACATCAGAAAATTACAGCATGATACAACTTCTGTGCACTGCAGTACAGTTTAGGAACAGAACTGTTCCAGTATACCTATGGAAAATTGCATTTAGATAATGTAATCAAATAACAAAGAATTTTCTTTGATCTGGTTGGTCAATGAGGCATACAGGGTACAAAAACAGCATACAAGGCTCTTTTCTCCACCTGTGCCTCCGGTGTGGACTCCACCCTGGATAGATGCACCACCAAGGAGACCCCGAACTTAGCTTTGCCTTCATGGTACCTCCATTGTGCTTTCCCAGCACTCTTCTGAGAGAATGGAATTTTTAATTCCTCGCCTGTCCATCGCTGTTGTTGAGCAGTCTGGGCAGCTTCATGCTTTCCAAAACAGAGAACTGTCACGTCCATTAGATACATTTCAGAAGGAGTCATAAGGACATCTTTATTCAGTCTCTGGCCAGCGCATTACTTTTCAGTTGTAGAGAAACGGTGAAGCGCTGGAGGAATTCCAGCTTCAGCCGTTTGGAAATTGTGCCAGTTAATGACTCGGTCTTTGCTCTTTCCCACATCTCCTGCATGGATCTTCTGAGTGTTCCCTTCCTCCAATTTCCTTCCCCCTGGCCATGCCTCGGGCCAGCAGAGTACAGCAGTTATGCATGCCTTGATCTACACAGGGCAAAGTTAACTGTTCCCAGGTCAGTATGGTGCCGTGACCAGAAACGAGCCTTCTAATGACTGCAGATCACTGAGGCCCTCCTGGTGAGAGGAGATCTTTGAGCTTCAGTTAAAACATGGTGGATCTTCTAATGACGACAGACTGGGTTTCGTGTATTCTTTCTATCTCTGTTCCCTGCCGTGGGGTGGTCAATTATTTAGTCATGCATGTGAACAGCCAACGTTTGGTTGGGAAATCTGCGTCAACACATGGTCCTCAAGGACCAGCTGTTATATAGCTGCTAATCCAAACACGCTAACTTGGACAGTCATGTTAATCTTTGCATACCTAACATCCTTGTAAATGAGAAAACTTGGTGAACTTACTTTATTATCATTAGCAGCTGTGAACACATACATAGTGTAATGAGACGTTTCTCCATGGACCACGGTGCGACACATACAGCGAAATTCAACATTCGACAAAGACAGCTGAACAGAAACAACTGATCAGCACTGATCAAGAAGCTTCACTTCTCGTCCTCTCAGAGCTTCAAGCACGGCTTGTCTGGAACCTCCGTTGCTGAAAAGAAAAGGACGACATGCATCAAGACTTATTTCAGTCTTGCCCCCCCCAGTGGTGGAACAAACTCCCTCTTGCAATCAGATCTGCAGAATCCCTCAGTGTCTTCAAGATACACCTCTTCAAGGAGCACATTGACTAACCAGTCCTCTCGTTTATCTCTTATACATCTTTTTCTACATATTTAAGAAAAACCTTGGGCACTTACCCTCTTAACTGTTTCTCCTTACTTGTGTATTAACCTCCTTTGACAGGGTTTGTTAAGGTGTGTAACTTAGCTGGCAGTAACTTGGTTAAAAGCAGATGTTGATCTTGGCGTAGCTTTGCAGGTGTGAAAAACAGATGTAGACGACTTGAGGACTGATTTGTGTCGCTCCGGATAAGAGTGTCTGATAAATGCCGTAAACGTAAACATAAACAACTGAAACTGACACAGTCTTGCAGAACCAGAGCAGAAGCTTCACTACCATTTGCCCTTTGGCAGAAGAGAGAAGAGTCTGACTAACGGGAGGGGACAGTCCCTCACAATGTTACTGGCTCTGTTACAGCAGTGGGTTTGGAAAATATCTTTCAGAGTAGAGTGTTTAGTTTTGAAATTTGGTTCCTCTCAGCATTTCTTATCCATGTTTTAAGTCTTGGCCCTTCTCAGCGCTCCTACTTAAGTTCTTACAGAAAGCTTCTTTCTTGGTTCCTCTCTGTGTTTCTTTTGGTTCTTCTTTCTTTTGTAAGTCCTGGCTCCTCTGAGTGGTTCTTCCCGAAGTTCTTAAAGAGTTTTTCCCTTCGAGCCTTGGTTCTTCTCGGCTGTTTTACTCCACATTTTTAGGAACTTTTTCAGTTTTCTTAGAAAGTTTTTTTGTTTTGTTTTCTTGGTTGCTATCAGTTTTTTTCTCATGATTTTAAAAGCTTTTCCTTTCAGCCTTGGTTCTTCTCAGGCCCATTCTCCTAGAGAGTTTCTTCTGCTGAGCCTTGGTTCCTGTCAATGTTTCTTTCTCTAGTTCTTAGAGAGTTTTTTTCTTTGAGTCTTGGTTCCTCTAAACAATTGTTCCTCTTGATTAAAAGTCTTTCCTTTAGAGTCTTGTTTCCTCTGACTGTTTCTTTGTCAAGCTTAGAGGGAGTTTTTTGCCTGCCACTGCCACTCCCGACTTGCTCACTGGACCTGCATTTCTGGAAATCGGCTGTAAAGAACTGCACAAATAACAGTTAAAAAAAAATGAATTGAATATGTGTTGAAAAAAAAAGTATTACTATCAAGCCACAGGTGGTACTCAAGTGACCTGAAGATAAATAGTTTTTATCTGTATGTATATACAGGTGTGTTCAATATTTCAGCACTTCCTGCATGGGCATGCTAGCATCCACCAGCGAGCCGTGATTCTAAACATTAGGGTTGCTTGAGAGGTTCAGAGCCTGCAGGCGATTTAGCATTCCTACTTTAAGCAGCTTATCATTAAAAATGCATTGGTAATGAGAAATCCTTCTGAATCTACCCTTAGATGAGACCCCGGGGATGCCCCATGATACATTTTAGACTAATATAAAAATGATAAATAAATCAAAGCAGTGCAGATGCAGTGCCCTTTCCGAAGGAAGCTACTTGAGCATGTGGAGAAAGTGTCTCTTGTCTGATTGTGGAGTGGTGGAGTGGTGTGGGTCAACAATCAACAGATATTCAGGCTGCTTCAGTGTTTATGCAGTGGTAGCATTAGCATTAGCCCTGCAATGGCACTAATGACCCCAAGTAAAATTTCTACCTATAAAGATTGGGGTATTTATCATGCAAGAAGGCTGTATTTCACATTCCTCACGCCACTGTTGGCCTTGAAGGAGCTCTGTCGTTGGAATGCCAGGAGTGAAAGGATCTCAGAAGCAAGGTTCCCTAAGGATAAAGGGAAGGAGCTTGTCCTGTACGTGCCAGAGCGCAAGAAGGAGCTGTTCCTTTGAACTGCGGATGATGTCAGTCATAGCGAGGAAGCAGCTGTTCTCACTCATTGTCGCTTCCAAGGCACGCCGAGGAGCGTGGCCCGAGCAACTGGATCCTCACAGGCTATGAAGGTAAAGGGCACAAAGACTTTGGGAATGATAAGACTATTAATACGTAATTTGAGTAATAATAATGTGGAAAAGAAACCACTCAAGGCTCATCTGAACAATTTTTAAATATTATTTTTGCATTATTTTTTACCCACCCACTGCAGAATAAGGTTCAGTCGTTCTAACACAGACCGTAGTGTGTGGATTATACTACATAATATAATATCTTATATTATGCTCATAAGTATAATATGCTCATAAGATTTTAGCCATGTGTTTACCGGGGGGTCAGACAGATGAAGACACGTGTAACACAGACCAACAGCAGGGCTGCGTCCCAAACGGCTCCTTGCTCCCTACATAGTGCAAACAACGTAAAACATGTCCACCAAAATATGCCACTGGAGATTCAGGAATGTGTTTGGAACTCCACAACTGTGACGTTCACAGATATGACCCCAAACGCAGAGTACAAGGAACAGAGGTTTCATGAGTACCAAAGTTTGCAAGGGCAGGAAGCAATATCCAAAATATAGCAAAGAGTCCAAAATCCAGTGAATCCAATCACTAGGCACATGGGCGCCGGAACCATTATATGATTTAAAATCATTCATTTTGTCCCCCCACTTTTTGTCTCCCAAGATGTAGAGCTCTGCATATAACACACCACACCCCCAACACCCCCCCCCCACCCCCCCACGGACAACAGCCGAGGCGTAGAGCGATGAGCCCCCCCCCACACACACATTACAAATGCTTCCAGCATCCTTCTTGGCAACAAGAACAAGTCCACAGGGCAAAAGAAAAATCCAAAATCCAGAGCAGGGTCAAAAGAAAACAACATGTGAAAATGCTATTGGTATTGCGCCGCCTCTAATTTGCACCAGTCATGGCAGTTTTGGTGTTAACCACTTTTCGTTTTAACTAGTAAACTACAGCAGTAATTTTATTAATCTATCTAGAGTATTTACATCCAGCCTTTTTTGTGTGTACAGTATTTAGTACTAAGCATTTTCCGAAGAGTTTTATTTTGACTTTATGCGATATTCTGAATTGTTCTTGTCTCTGTGTGTCTGTCGTAGCAAAAGCAGTTTCCTTCGGGATCGATATAGTGATTCTGAGGGTGGGATCTGAGCTGGGAAAGAGATTTTGGAACAGAGTTAGTCCACCTTTAAGGAACACTTCTGAGAGCGGAGAGCAACAGCCGCGAGGAAGGAAAAACCGCTTCTACTCCACTGCTTATTACGCCACCATGAATTACGCGAACGCGGCAAAGCTGAAATGACAGTGTTTACCACGGCGCCCGCCTCTTGCTGTCTGTGTGCGCTAAACGAGTCCGCGCTCACGGCTGACTGAACGCAGCGCAGCAGTTAATGGAATCTCGTCTTTCTTTGCTGCATACATTTTCACACATTAACCCCCTTTAACAGGCGACGTTGATGCACATTAGCAGCAGAGGTAGGATTTTACCAGAGGCCAAAGCTGACTGGCCCTCGGTTACGGCCGGCATGATTTACATATCATGAGCCGCGCGAGAAAACATGGATCTCTGCAGGCGCCGGTAATTACATGAAAATGGTCTCTGGGGGGCCGTGCTGCTTTCACAGGGACTCATTTGAGCGGAAAGAGCCCGTGGCTGTTTTTATGGTCCCCGGAGCGAGCAGCATCCACGCAAGGCCTCCTGGCCCGAGGGTCTCACCTTACCGGAGGAGCCTGTAGACTGTAGACTGTGTGGGACCAGGTAACTGACCTCAGCTGCTGGACTCAAAAAAGACAACTTTCTTCTTTAATTGTGCTTGTTGGTCAAGCTCATTTGGAAATCACTGCCTAATAAAGATGTACACTGGGAGGATTGTCTTTGGGACCTCCAGATGGTCTAGGATTTATACCGTTATTGAGAATTCAAAAGACAATCTGTTTGGTTTTCAGAACACTCCCTTTAGCCTCCTTTCCAAACAGTTCCCATGGCCAGATTGTGCTGTTCCACGATGCCAGTTACGACATCTTTTCCCGTCTTATATACCACTAAATCAGGAAATCTCAAAAAAAAAAAACTTAGTCTTAGGCAACTTTGCAAATTTATTAAAGCCATTTTTCTCGGTGTGTGATAATTGATGTCTTTTTACTAACGGAGTTAACTTTAGAATATATACAAACAAGAAAGCAGTAAAAAGTATGAGATTTGTTCTTCATGTAAGAACTAGTTGATACTAGTTTCCTGGTGAGAAAATACTAGTTCTCCTGGTGAGGAGAACACAGGACATAACATCACTATTTACTGTATAGTGTTATTTATATTTATTCTTTTTAGTTTTATTTAGTATATTTAGTAATATTAATGTGAACACTCACTGCTAAACAGTTTTTAAATATTATTTTTGTAGGCGCCTAAGACTTTTGCACAGAACTGTATCTGGGACAGTGGCTTCAGTCACGCTAACACGGGCCCTGTTTAAACCTGGTCACTTCAGGTGACTAGTATCTGCATTTTATCCTGATCAGATTTTAGTTTTGTGTTTATGTATCTCCGGTCATACTGATTGAAATTCAGTTTGTGGCGAGTAAAAGCAAATCAGCTTGTTTACAGCAACCAATCCCAAACAATTTTTCTGTTTTCATTCATTAATTTTCTATAACTGCTTAATCCTTTCTAGGGTCGTGGGTACCTGGAGTCTATCCCGGGGTCTACGGGCACGATGCAGGGAATCACCCTGAGCGGGGCACCACACACACACACACACACACACACACACACACACACACACACACACACACACACACACACACAACTATGGTCAATTTAGAATCCCCAGTTCACCCGACTTCATGTATTTGGACTGTGGGAGGAAACCGGAGACCCTGGAGGAAACCCACACCACCACCAGGAGAACACGATAACTCACACACATACAACCACTCTCTCACACACACACACACACACACACACACACATACACCAAGACCAGGACCCAGATTCAAACCCCCAACCCTAGAGGTAAGATCTAAGAGATCTTGGTGTAGAGGAGCGGCACCATGCAAAGCTTTAAAACCAAACCATAAGATTTAAAAATGGAGAGAAGTATGGTTCCTCGCCTTCGTACGAGTTTGTGCAGGAATCTAGCTGCCTTATTTTGAACCAGCCCGAAGGCTGAATAATGCAGATTGAGGCAACCCCGCATGCGAGGAATTAAATGCATGAATAACTGCTTCCAGGTCCTTCTGGGAGAGGAAAGACTTCAGTTTAGCTATTGACTTCTGCTGATAAGAAAGCTGGCCTTTACTACAGCAGATTCCTATGGAGAACCTGAGTATCAGCTTCTACTGTAAGGAAGATGAGAAAATGTCAAAAATAATAATCTGTTTTTGTTCACACACGGCAACACCAAGACAGTCAAGTCAAGTCACGTCAAATTTATTTATGTAGCACATTAGCATTCAATGTGCTTTACAGAACAACTAAAAGAAGACATAGAAAATCAATAAAAGCTTAAAAGTGCAATAGAAGGACAGATATTTAAAAGAAGGTGGAGAATAGTGCAGTTTTTTAGCAGCTTTTTAAAGCTACAGTTGGTGCAGTTCTGAGATTGAAGGGCAGCTGCACCACTTGGGGAGCGTAAACCTGAGAAAATATGTGTTATAATTCCTATGGTGTCAGATTTAAACATGGCCTCAGAACTGAGATGATTGGATCAGCTACCTTACGGAAGAAACAGGATAAGATTCAGAATTTACTGGGAATTAAAGCTGAATATCTTCAGTATAGCAATGACGGGTAGTACCATGCTTTTTTAAAATCACGGAACCGACTGGGAGCAGAACCAAAGAGCACCCAAGATAGAACCTTGTGGCACACCATATTTGATGGACATTAAATATAAAAAAGACTTGCTGACATGGTTCTATCCTTCAGATACCATTCTAGGCTGACGGGCACTCAACAAAGCACCATGGTCATCAGGTCATCCCACCGGTGTTGCAGCCCTGAGCACCGTTAGCGAGCTGTATCGCATTCGGAAGTGCTCCATGCTTGGCCACGTTTGTGTGGGAATGCCACTGGATCACCCGGAGCCACCCAGCCCTGCGGGGCAGAATTCCCAGTTCCTACGAAATTCGAAAATGTAGACCACCCCCGTCGCGCCCATGCTCTAGAAGCTAATTTGCTTTCGTTGTAGTGCATTTCCAAAGCTCGCTAATAACCAGCTGCTGTTGTGTCTTCTTCCACCTGCATTAGGGCCAGTGCTTAATTGTGGCTTAATCCGAGATGTTATCATTAGTGCGCCTGAGTAATTCTCACAGCCGTGGAGCGTGATTACGGGCTGGAGCTAAAAACTGCCCGGAGGCAGCGTACGGAGACCTTGTTTGCTACGTAGCCCTCGGATTTTTCTGCTGTAAATGCTGTGCAACACAAGCACTTAGTGCTAATTCACCCAAAGCCTCATAACAAGAGCCTGGTGCACGAAAACTGCACGACCGTGCCACAAAGCCACCGCTCGTCTATTTCAGGGTCATGCAGAGCTACAGGATGGGGAAACGTCACCGCTGATTTCCTGCAGCCGCCCACATCAGTGTGTTGGACCTGGCATGGACCTGGTCGCCTCTACAACGAAAATGAAAACCGAAATCACCACTGTGGTAAACAAAAACGTTTCACAGAAACAAAGTACATCATACCTGAGTACCTGAAGTAACTGAAGTACATCAAGAACAAGAAAAGAAATACATTGAAATACACAGACAATCTACTTTCATATTTAAAAAAATTTTACAATGATATATCGGAAATGACAGTTTAGTATACTTGTATATTTTAAAACGGAACCTTTAACCTTTTAGTGTGCTTTAAAAATGCACTTGTATGTATTTACTATATAAGTATACAATGATAATGAATAATCATTACATTTCTTAACATACTGAAAAAGAAAAGTGCGCTTGCCTGCCATTATAAATTAAATGTTTTACTGAAAAAAAGTATATGCAGTAAATAAATAAACTTAATGAATAATAAAAGAAATATATTCATTAACATAGACCTTATAGAGTGTAATGTCAGTGTAGTTAATGATCTGCTTAGGCATATGACTTAAGAAGTACAGTGGGGAAATAAAAATGGCATTTTCAAAAGTTTCAAAATACTGTATTCAAATGTAAGACAAGTGCAAGTCCAAAAATTACATCATTAAATCTATTTAAGTGCATTAAAACACTAAATGCATTTGCAATATATTGCATCATAGCTTAATTACAATTTAAATGCACTCAAGTTGTCATAAGACGTTCTAGGATTTATAATTTATAAATAAATATTTGAGTATGGATAAATTATGCATAGTAAAATGAAGTTTTTTTCATAATTTCTCTTAAATACATTTTCTTTTCCCTGAGTGTAAGCCCGTACACTGTTGCCTTCACTGGATAGAACTGAACATGAACTCTGAACTCACTGGCCATACTAAGAACAAATGTGGATCTGTGAGAGATGTCCTCTTTACTATGATCTGGTTAGAAGTCTCATCATGTAGGAAGAACAAGCTTATTCACTTGCAGGTTGGGTGCCATTCTGTCCTGGGAGAATTCTTAACCTTTAGAGCTCAGAGTGTATCAGTAAA
>JBBIGA010095841.1:0-11121 GCA_037576975.1 Alestes dentex | reverse complement strand
CTAATGACTGTGCAGCCTACATAAAGAGTGGTCCCAGTATAGGAGGGTTAGATGTCAACTTGCAAATGCACATATGAATAATAAGAGTAGAGGGGGCCTTTTTCTATGTGTAATCTAAAGCGAATGTTCTGAATATCTATCTAGAAAACCTTGCAGCTTTTTATTATTCATGTATTTATTTGATAGCATTTTATCTGCATAGCCACATGTATTGTATATGTTCTTCTGTCATTAATTCCAGTAAATATCTTCTCAATTCATCTTCATTTCCCTTCGTAATAACCCTGGTCCTAACATTAACCTCAGCCTTAAACCTAGCCCTAATCCTTAAGCTGGTCTTAAACCGAACAGTATTGGGAGTTTCTTTAGATGTAAGTTGATGAAGGACATTCAAAACGTTTCCACAGGTACACACTGGAGGACACTGGAGGTATATATGAACATAAAGATACACACATGCATATATAGCTTTATAAATGCATATTTATGTATTTTGCATACACATAAATGTCTATTTATTTACTATATTTGTATAGTGTATTTTGTACACTATACTGTTGTGTTGTATAGCTTTTAGTCTACTGTTTTGCAGCTCTTTCATTTGTCCTGTCCACTTACTGCCGTAACGATGCAAATTTCCCATAAATAAAGGTTTTCCTTTTAAATTTCCTAATAAAGGTTTCTCTTATCTTTTCTTATCTTAACACTATTAAGAATTTCAAAATTAAATAACATCACGTTTCTCCATAGTCACCTTCCTTTGCTATGCAATTTTCCCAGCATTGTACCGACCTTTTAATGTCACCAGCAAAAAACGCCACTGATGCATCGCTGCTGCCACATCATCATCACACGGAAATCTTCTTTCCCTTAAAGCTAAACTCTCAGACACGCCCAATTACTACTCTTCACCGTTTCCAACGAAAATATAAAAGTGGGAACTTTTGGAACGTCCCTCATGTTTTATTTATACCTCATTATATGATTTTTTAGAGACTATTCAGAACAATTCAAAGTGTTTGGGGTTTTTTTTTTTACACCATTTGTGTAAAGCATGTCATGATGAATGGACCACTAGAAAGGTTTGGACCCAATTAAAAAATACAGTTACAGTTAATACAATAACCTTTCTTCATTTTCTCTGATAAAACGATTATTTCAGATTAAAATTTTTCTTACAATAGTGAAAATAAGACCGAGGGAAGCTATACAGAGGCTATAGCGTGGAGGATGTTACATTTACCCTATAAATGATAAATTGGTGTGATAGGGTAATAGAACAACAAATGTAATGCAGTTTAGAAGTGGCCCACGACCAAATCCTCCTGCGACTGGAGCATCCATCCTACAGTTTCCTGCACCTTTGTGTTCGGTCTTATAGGATTATTCTTCAGTTACTGGCTTTAGGCCGCACGCCCAGTAGAGAAGAAGCCTATGAGTCATTTATTATGTTCATTTAGTCTCCTACTGTGCACCAATCTTTGCATTATTTCCAGTCTTTGCTCATGAAAAGTCTTCATGCAGGTTGCAACATGAGGCAACAGTCAGCTGCATTGGTGGAAAAAATTGTCCTTATAAAATTGTCCTTCAAATTATCCTTGTATCTGTGTATTATATGGTTAAATATATAATTCACAGTTCAGCCACTCAGCCACATATCATGGATTTTGCATGTTTTCAAGAAACAATACTTGAGACAAGTAAGAATGCAAGACTTTTATCAGAAAAAAAAAGTCACCTAAAAATACTATTAAAATATTAATGTCATAATGACAAACAGACATATTGACTGGCTTTAAGATGATTTAACTATTATTATATATATATATGTGTGTGTGTGTGTGTGTGTGTGTGTGTGTGTATATGTATGTATGTATGTAACCTTATAATAATACACAGACAGATAGATAGACAGATAAATGCATCTAAAGTGAGTTAAAGCCTGCACCAGAACTTACGTGTAGACCAGCGTGAAGGAGCTCTATCTAAAACTAATCATCCAGCATAAGTTCTGGACCTCACTAATGCATTTGTGGGTGCAAGCGAGGCCTTACAGCATCTAGACAAACTCCTTAATGACACGTCTGATTTCAGAAGAATCATTAGTAGAGTAGAGGTCATCAAACTTTTGAACATATAATGTATGTTCCGAACTCTTGTTTTGGCCTGAACTTTACTGTGTCTAAAAATAGCTCCTCAGCATCCCTCCAGCAAACAAGTGAATGTAAAAGTGGTCCTGAGGGAAGCTGGATTCTGTGCTACCTGCCCAGTTCTGTCCAGGCTTTCCCCCACGGACTGACCCGCTCCCAGCTACTGTATGGATGTCAGACGACTAAAGCTACAGAGGATGTAGAACACTCACTGAAACCGATCCGTCATCTGGAACAGTGCTTCACGAGTGCCTGCACGGGGACATTTTGGTGTACACAACAGCACCATAGCTAAAAAAAAAAACCCATCTGTCAATAACATGTTTTTACACCAGACAAACATGGAGCTTCATTTTGCACTGTTTTTCTGGGTATTAGGTAAAAATAAGAAAAGTAAGGTAATCATCATTGGCACTGCCAACCAGTTAACATACTATGGGCATCAGTTTTGTCTGAAATGTACAAATACTCGTGGTGGACGCCTCAATATTCCATATATAATGTTTGACAGATAACGTATAAAGAAAATATCAAAGAATGATAAAACACCTTTTGCTAGATAACAATATCATGCTGACCACTGATCTACCGACAGATTGATCAGTTGTCTTCTCTTTTAAAAATATTGCTTATTGTATGTCTCACTCAAAACTGACATCGAAATCAAGTGTAGTAAAGTCAAGTCCAATTTTGCTCCCGGCAATTTTGTAGATAACAAGAAAGAAATACAGGTTTTGTTAATGTACATGAAGCACCTTGATAGAACAGTTCCAAATCACTGGTGTGGTCCTGCTCCTCCTGTTGGAGTAGAAAATGTCAGGAAGCCAAGAGTTCAAAACAGGCAAATAGCAATTACAGCATTAATTACACTAATGACCACCTTAGTAACAGACGCTATGCCAGCGAAAGGATTCTCTGAAGTCTTCAAGCTCCACTTTTGTCCATGAAATGAACCCTGAAGGGCCTGTTTGGATGACAAGGTAAAATATTTGTGCTGCACTAAATTTCTTGCTGCTCCTCTTGTTGAATGGGCTGGACATTTGACATCAAGAGAAGAGGCTTTGTATTGTCTATATAAGGAAAATAGACAAAAGCTACCAGTGTTGATGTACAGGTGATGAACGATTAGACGGAAATGCAACTTTTGGCTTGCATATAATATTAAGGGTCTGTTTTGGTTGGTAGGCAATAATGAAATATGTTTTTTCAAATTAATTAATTTAGAAGGATGTAGAACCTGCACTGTAAAATGATTCATCCTGAAAATGTGGTAATGAGCCAATTAACCAAATCTATTCAACTCAAATAAATACTCAATGTATCTATCTATCTATCTATCTATCTATCTATCTATCTCTCTATCTATCTATCTATCTATCTATCTATCTACATATAATATGTAACTACTATTTGACTGTTTTCTGATGTAAGTCTTGCATTCATTCTTGTGTCAAGTATTGTTTCTTGAAAACATGCAAATTGATCTACATTAAGTCTTTAAATAAGCAGGATCGTCTACTAGTACAACAACTTCAAAGTAAATATGATTCAACATCTTGAAATGCTTTTACAATAATGTTTTACAATAATATTGAAAAATATTAGACATATTATTTAGATTTAAGGATTTAAGACAGCTTCATATGCTTATATATCCTTTTTTTTTTTTTTGCCGTGCATGTCTGTCCCCGTTAGATAAAAGCTAAACAGTTAAACAATGTAGAGCCGACAGGATGATGCAGACAGAAAGAGAGAGAGAGAGAGAGAGAGAGAGAGAGACAGAGACAGAGAGAGAGATAGAGAGACAGAGACAGAGAAAGACAGAGAAAGAAAGGGCTCATCAACAATCCTCTAAAGAAGGTTGTCAATACTTTGCACAATTGAATCTGTTAGAATGCCATTACTTTACCTTAAATTGGGTGAAAAGATACGGACGCCTGAAGTGATTTGAAAGTCAGCTGGGGGGTGGGGAGGGCTCAATCAGTTTGAGGACAAAGGATTAAATTTAATAGCCTTTCCAGCGTGGATGTTTTGAACCTTTTGTGGCTCTTCTCTACATCAGAGTAGAAAATATATCCAACACTGACTTTAACCTTTTAGCATAAAGGCCTCCAATGTGATTCTGTTGTGTGGTCATGCAGCGTCGCTGGCAGGAAGTGTAAGGAGCTTTTCAGTGATATCAAACAAACAAGTTTCGGTAGAACATCTAAAGCAAACTCGTGGAGACCATTTCTTGAAGCAAAGGCCTGGATTCAAGGAACACTGCACAGTGTGGGATTAAATATAGAGCATAGCTAGCTAACGCTTAAGTACCATTTAAAGTCCATTAGATCTGTTTCTGTAATAATAAACGGGTAAAAACGAGGGGCCAGAACTAACGATAATGTGGCTGAAGGCTCTCAGTTGAGCGGTGAACTGCCAGAGAAGGTGGAAATAGCTTGGAGAGTGAAGGAATGAGTGACGAAGTTAATAAGAGCTTTGAGACATTTATTATTTCTGTGGCCTCCGATGGAGCACAACAAGAACAACAGTGTCATTTCATCGTCATTTCACCTCTTTCCCTCTCTCTCTTTCTCTCTCTTTCTTTCTCTCTCTCTCTCTCTCCCTATATATATATATATATATATATATATATATATGTATGCATGTATGTATGTATGTATGTATGTATGTGCATGTGTGTGTAGAGCAAGGGAGGAGAGAGAGAGAGAGAAGGAGAGTGAAAGGGAGAGGGAGACAGAGAGAGAGAAATGGGAGAAAAATAGGAGGTTTCCGTCGGAGACTCTGGGTGAGGAAGGATCCCTTTGCTTGTTTGGAGACGTCATTTAGTGCTTTATCAGGAGGGTGGGCTGTCAGGGGGGATTTGGGTTAGGAGTAATGGTGATACGACGGAGAGTGACCTTGGATCTACTATAAGGCCACAGACTCATCAGGCAGAGAGAGAGAAAGAGAAAAGAGAGAGAGAGAAGGGGCAGAGAAGAGAGAGAGAGACAGAAGGAGCGTGAGGGGGAGAAAGATAGATCAAGAGCAAGGAAAGAGAGGCAGAGAGAGAAACAAAGGAGAAAAAGGAGAGACACAAGGAGAAATGAAGAGGGGACAGAGAAATGAAGAGAGTGGGAGAGTGGGAGAGACAGATAAAGAGAAAAGGACAGATAGAGATATCAAAAGAGGGATAATGTGGGAGACATAGAGAGACAGAAACAAAGAAAGAGAGAAAATGAGAGACAGAAAGAGAGGGAGAGAGAGAAACAAAGGAGAAAAAAGAGAGACACAAAGAGAGAGGGAGAAAGAAATGGAGAGGGGGGGAGCGATAGAAAAAGAGAAAAGGAGAGTTAAAGAGATAACAAAAGAGGGATAATGCGGGAGACACAAACAGAAACAAAGAAAGAGAAATTGAGAGACAGAAGGAGAGGGAGAGAGGGGGGAGGGAGAGAAACAAGAGAGTGTGTGTGCGAGAGCGAAACGAAGGAGAAAAAGAGACAGAAGGAGAGAGAGGGAGAGATAGACAAAAGGAGACTTAAAGAGATAGCAAAAGAGAGATAAAATGGGAGATAGAGAGACCGAAACAAAGAAAGAGAGAGAGAGACAGAAGGAGAGAGAGAAGGAGAGAGGGGTAGATAAAGACATAGCAACATAGAGAGAGATAGAGAGAGAGAGTGAGGGAGAGATAGAGTGAGATGCCATCTGTTCCTGTTTTCTGACCCACTGCCCTCATCAGCAACAGCTTTCCTAAATTAGGACTTTTATCACCATGCGCTCGAACACCAGTGATTACCACACGTGCTCTCTGCGAGCGAGGGGCCTGAAGTACCTCACTTAGCTCACTTCTGACTCACAAGAAAATTAAGCACACTGCTGACATTTTTAAACCAATGTGCCACCTGTTAATGAGGACACACACACGGTGAGCAGCGCTCTGTAGTGCGGGAGTTCTTTATGAGGGCACCTGCTCATTGCTCACCTGTTGTGTTGTTTAAAGGGATGCACACTCGCTACGATTTTTGCAACCACAGTGCTGTTGCAGACAAAAATGCAAGGCCTTTCAGTTCTTATCGAATGTTTTTCATTTCTACTTGCAAAATCACACTCGTAGGAAAGATTAAAAAATGAGATTTCCTTAATATCTCTTTTTAGACCTCTGCTTCAGTCTCCTTCTGCTCAGACATTTCTCTTGACCAAAAAGCTCCGTACTCTCACAGGTGTCTCCTCCTTAGTTTTAGTTAATATTTCAATATAGTCACACACTGGGCTCTGATTTACCAGGATAACTCTCATCTTTATCTGCAACCGAACTCATCTCTCCTTTATCGCTCCTATATCTCATGTGAAGGGCTGTTTATATTGCGGATATTATGGAGAATCAGCCATCGAACAGCAAGATTTGAGCCATGCTGTTTTCCTCTGGGTCATTACAAATCTTTTTGTTCAAATACTTTGCGGTCAGGAGCATGCAGGATTGTTGAGTTGAGTTTATTTGGTAAATGTGATTTTCTCACACTTGCAAAAATGCACCTAATTTGCTAATAGATGTAATGCTTTTGGGCTAATTGGTGACTAATAAAAGTATGTTGCAGTTTGATATGCTGAAAATTGGGTGTCAAAAAACTTTCTGAAGCTGCTACTTGCAGTGACAAATTTAAGGGATTTTCATGCTTGATGTTGAGTAGTATTTATGATGATTCAAATATGACACAAAGACATGTGATGTCCAGCGACCAATTCAGTGCCATTGCAACCAATGGTGGCTGATGAAAAAGTTGTGATTCAGTTGGGTTTATTGGCCATATATATTTACACCAATCAGCCACAATGTAAAAACCGCTCACAAGTGAATGGCACTGATTAGCTCATTACAGCGGCACCTGCTAAGGGGTGGGATATAATAGCAAGAAAGTGAACAGTCAATTCTTGAAGTTGATGTGTTAGAAGCAAACAAAATGGGAGAGTGAGAGGATCTGAGTGACTTTGACAAGGGCTAAGCTGCCATGATGAGACAGCCGGGTCTGAACATCTCAAAAATGGCAAGTCCTGTGAGGGTCCCCAGTAGACAGTGGTTAGTACTAAACAAAAGTTGTCCAAGGAAGAGGAGCCAGTGAACCAGTGACAGGGTCAGGGATGCTCAAGACTTATTGATGCACGAAGACTAGGTTTTGTTCAATCCCACGAAAAAGCTACTGTGGCTAAGCGGCAGACTGGTCAGAGTGCCCATGCTGACCCCTGTCAACAACCAAAAGTGCCTACAGTGGGCATATGAGCATCAGAACTGGTCTGTGGAGGAATGTAAGAATGTGGCCTGGTCGGATGAATCAGGTTTTCTTTACACCATGTGGGCAGCCTTGTGCATGTATGTCGCTTACCTGGGGAAGACATGTCACCAGGATGCACTATGGGAAGTACAGTAGGCGAGCCGCAGAGGTGGTGGGATGCTCTGAGCAATGGTCTGCTGGGAAACCCTGGGTCTTGGCATTCATGTGGGTGTACCGCCTACCTTAACATTGTTGCAGACCAAGTACACCCCTTCATAGGAGGAAGATTCCCTAGTGGACACTGCAGAACTATTCAGGGATGGTTTGAGTAACATGGCAAAGTGTTCAAAGTGTTGACAATACAACACAGTCCGAATGATCCGTGGAAGTCGTGTCCAACCTCACAGCTTATCTTGAGCAGTCCCTGAACCTGACCAGTTTCAGAGGAATGTTTTTTTGTTAGTTAAGCCACACAGTGGCACACATCTACACAGTAAGGCTAAGATTGTATTTGTGGTATTTCTGCCCCAACAAAGTGACTCAAAGCAAAATATAAAGAAATGAAGGATTGCTTAGTACTTTTTGCACCATATACAAACATATATATATATATAGGTGCTGCATATAAACAGGAATCCAGTGATCTTACTCTTTCCTTATGACAACTTAGCTGCACCTGTATTTTTGGACCCTGTGGAAAGTCCTTGTTATGTTCATGTCCACTCAGTGTGGCATGATAAATGCAAAACAGAATTATGAGTCTAGGGGCTGGGGAGGGGAGAAAGTGGGTCAGGTCAATGTCTCTCGCCATCTCCTCTCCACATTGGGAAAGCCTCATCTGTCACAGGTTCCCCCCCAAGCCCAGCCGTCCTCATCAGGTGTCAGGTGTTCGGCAGACGACGGGATGAGCTGCTTATTTCCCCTATGGTTCAGACTGAGGAGATGAGGCTGGGGTGGTGTGTTGGGTGTCTGAGGCATTTATATGCTAAAGGCATTACACATGACATGGCCTTCAGCCAAGGTGATGACAGAAATAAATAAGCGGCACAAGAGCCTTCAAACAGTTCTGTGAAAATTTTTACCCCTTACATCAAATGCAGTTAATCACTCGACACTGGTTTTTCACTGGAACTGGGTTAATGTTACTAACAAGTAATGGAAGTGTGTGATCCCTAGTTAGGATCATGCGAATGGCATGCCTACTTTATTGCACACTTTCCTCAAACTGCATCCAGCTGATTAATCTCAAATAGGCTTGCTTAGGTAATTTATAACCCTTTATCACATGCCATTATCTTTAAAAATGTAGAAATGAAAACTCTGACTTAAATGTCTACTTTAGCTATGCTACATGATTCAGTAGTATACTCTTAGAAACCACAAAATCAAATCTGTTTGAGATCACTAACCATCTAGACATAGTTTGAAGCAAGTGTGTGCTCATGGATTCCTGCACAAACAATAGGCTTTTATGCCTTGTTAGCTGCACTAGCCTTGTAGCACCAGTGTAAAACTGAGAAAGCAAACTTCACACACTGTCTTGTGTGATTGAAAATTTTGTTATACCACTCTAATGCTAGGCGGTAGTGTCTTATACCGTGGTGACCTTGGAGTTTGCTGAATCCAGACTGGGGGTCTAGCCATCAATAAATTAAAGGAGGGGAAAGACCCAGAGGAGATGTCAATGTGGTGGTCGAAAACATTTCATCACACTGAGTGTAAAGGGGCTCCAGGCTAAGAACAGGACTGCACAACCCGAATCTCAGGGTTTGGGTTGTGATTCAATTGGCATTGATTCGGCGGTGAAGGAGTGCAGACGCATCGAGTGGCAATTAATCAGGCGGTCAGAACGTCGTCCGCCATCTGCTGCCATTGTCAGGGAAAAACATGCACACGTTCTTTAAATATGAAGTGGAGACACACTTATCGAAGGCTCCATTGATGGCCGTCTGTGTCAGAGCGTCCTGAACGAATAATTCTCTGGCCTTTGTTCAAGTGTATCGAACTGGACGTCCCCCCCTTTATTAAGCCATTAATGTAGTAAAACAACACCATGGATTTATTGCTGCTGTCGACATTTACACACAACATTCTCATTCCTGTACATAGATTTTGAATCAGAGCGTGAGCTCTTTCCTCATGAGGGCATATGCACTGGTCAAGCTAACAAGGCATTTAACCAGGATGAATAATCTGCAGACTTAAAAAAGCTGCTCTATTGATCTCCAATCTTAAACTATTCTCTATCTCTTGCAGTGAATCTCCTGGACACTTCCTCAATATCAGGAGACTGGGGCTGGCTGACGTACCCATCACATGGGGTAAGGGCTAACTTTTAACTGTTTCACAATAGTAACAAAACAATTGTATTTCTGCACTGTTGCATGCTAGCAGTCAGAAGTTTGGACACTTTATTTTTACTATTCTCAGACCTGTCATCACTCCTGTTTTTCTGAGCCGGCCCCCACTTTATCGCCTTCTTTCCAGCCCTCTTCCCATTTTAATATTTTCCACATATTTTTTCATGACCCATCCCTCCCCTGTCAACAAATCCAGTTGTTGACAAACCACGCCCCCTTTGGCAAACCGAATCAACACATCAACAAATGAAATCACATTCCAGCCACAATCGTCAAACCAAACCAACACATTGACTGACAAAACCCACCCAGTTTACAACCGAAACCCCCAACACTCGATAACCAGTTTAAAACACTGAAAATCTTCCTCATTTTCAAACCCCAATGTTGAGAGAAGGCTGAAAGACTATGAAATAACATGTATGGAATTATGATGTGACCACATGTGACCACATCAGAGCACTCAGCAAATCTGGTCAGCAGAACTATCTTCAGATTGGTATACTTTTGACTTTCACTTAAGCAGCTTCATGAAGAGCAACCTACGATACCTTTCCAACAGGAAAAAATATATGATGATTACTTATTAAATGATTACGCATGTATTTAATTCAGAAAAAAACAACCACACTATTTTCTGTGAGAAAGATGTTCCTGACATTTTCATATATTTAGGTCAGATAATAAAAAATAAAAAAAACACATTCAATCTGGTTTGTCCAAACTTCTGACTGGAGCCGTACATTTTCTGTCCAAATTAGCAGTAGCTAAGCAGAGGTCTCTCTTATTTTAGAAAGTGCTGTCAGATGGTTCTGAATCAGACTGGAATGTTTGTCAAATATTAAAGCGTATTAAAATTGCAATATATGACATGTATTTGAATGTCAAATTTCATTTTGACAGCTCTATCATTGATTGTCACCAGGCAAACGCAGAGAAAGCTGATTGTTTTTGCTCTCTGTGCCATTGTTTACCTCACTATATTTAGAGCCTGGTTTTAAATCCGTATGTCTCTATCACTGAATATGCTTGAGAAAACTAAGCCAAACTGTGTTGCACAGCCTCTGCCTCTCTCTCTCTCTCTCACACACACACACACACACACGGCCCATCTCCTCAGTCTCACTTGTCACTTTGACACGTTATTCAACTGCTCTCAGGTAACACAGGAGGACAGAGAGGGGGGGGGGTGAAAAGTGAGGGATAGACTAAGAGAAAGAAAAGTGGGATAAGGAGAGAAAACAGGTGGAAAGAGATATGAAGCAAAGGATTGAGAGGAAAAGACAAGCAGATAGATAGATAGATAGATAGATAGATAGATAGATAGATAGATAGATAGATAGATAGATAGACAGATAGATAGAT
>JBBIGA010095730.1:0-11127 GCA_037576975.1 Alestes dentex | reverse complement strand
GAGGGAGTGCGCTTATCTAAGCGCAAGTGTTCCGTTCGTGTTGCTTTGTTTGGCGACTTTTTGGTCTTTATCACGGCAAATTTTTTACACTCATTTTTTGTCTTTTTTTTAGTTGTGTTTATAGATTTTACAGCTGTGTTAGGATAGGTTTTTAACTTAGGCTAGGGTGTGTTTCGGCAAAATTCGTGTTACATCACTGTCATAGGAACGGATCTCCGTCGTAACTTGAGGACACCCTGTACTAAAGAAATTCAGCAAGTAGAAGTACAAGAAGTGGCCAGTGAGGGGCAGGTTAAGAGACGTACCTCCACATACGGGACAATTCTGCAGGACAGGTCTCCCAGCAGCCTCCTCTTGGTGAGCTCATTAAATACAACCACAGGTAAGCAGAAGAAGAGCAGCAGGAAGTCCCAGAAGGCCATGCTGGCCAGGACGCAGTTCCAGGTGTTTTTCAGGTAGTAGTTGTGCCACACGATGCACATGACTGACAGGTTCCCGACCACGCCCACTGCAAAGACCAGCAGGGACAGCAGCAGCACGGCGTATGCACCGTACGAGCTGCCCGTCACCGGGTACAACGGATTGTGCACCAGGAGCGACCCATTAAAGACCCTCGGGGTGGTGAAGTAACCTTCGGGGTCAAAAGGTCGCGGGTGTCTGGAAGGCAGGAGTTTGATGGTCTATCAGTGACTGGAGTAATCAAACATGTTCTCTTCTCCACCTTTAGCCCCTAGTTGGGTTTATTGAGGTTCTGCTGTGATGGTTGTGCTATTGGTTCTGCTTTACTGCTTCTCACTGTGAAGCTCCAGAATCATCCAAACACAGAAGATCAGAGTCTGATTTACTTTTTTTTCCAGATCTTGATTTTCCAACTTTATAATCAGAATTTTCCGTTCCGCCTTAAATTATAGAGCTGTTACGTTCTGGAGTCGTCAATAAGTTTCCGCCTCATGGTCACCATGCATGTTCGAAGACGTTTCTCTGTAATTCTACAGGTGACCTCAGAACAGCAGATGGTTTTGGATCTCTCATGGTGGTTCTAGAGTCATTAACGTAACAATATGTATCAGCTGGACCACTGAAGGTGGAATGGAAAATTCCAGGCATTGGTTACTATGCTAGAAGATACTCCACTAAGGTTTTAGAGGTCTAGTTACAGCAGAAGACATTTTTTTTTTACTGATGTAGGGTCTAGAATCATTAAAGTAACATGTAACATCTGCACCATTTTAGGTGGAATGGTAAATTCTAAGAAGATTCAGCCCCATATGTACCATGCTGGAAGTTCCTCTAAAGTTCTACAGGTGAACTCAGCACAGCAGAAGACTTATTTGACTATAATCAATAAAGGTGGAACGGAAACATTTCATGGTAACCAATCTCCAAGCTCTAAGCTGTTCCTCTAAAGTTCTACAGGGCAACTTGGCACAACAGAAGGTTTTGGATCTCAGATGTTGGTTCTAGAGTCATTAAAGGTAACAATATGTAACACCTTCACCACTGAAGGTGGAGTGGAAAATTCTAAGAAGACAGATTCAGCTTCATGGTTACCATGCAGAAAGTGCTCAGATTTTCCTCTGTAGTTCACCATGTGAACTCATCACAGCAGAAACTTGAGGATGTTGATTCTAGAGTTTTTAAAGGAACAATGTTTGAACTCTACCCACCTCTGGTTGTGGAGACCCTGATGCTCTTTGTGCTTCAGTTTCCGATCCTTGGAGCCTCTTGAGAACCTCCTGTGTTTATTCTCAAAGTGAGAAACTGAAGAACTATCCAGTTTCACCGGTTCTGTTCTGCCGCTCCTCGATGCTGGAACAGACTGGACGGACGGTGTGGAGAGAAGACCGTTAGATGGAGTTTCTCTCCAATAAGAACCTTCCTCTGCTGCTGTCTGACCCGCATCCAAAGTTCCTGCTAGAACCACAACCAGGCAAAGTAGGAGAACCATGTTTTTTTCTTCTTCTCCTTGTTCTTCCTGCTCAGGGAGACCTGGAGTTAGTTGGAGATGATGGAGGGATGAGGCTGGAGGAGAGAAAGTGGGAGCATTTCACTCACAGCTGCAGCTCCTTACAATGCGGGACGCAGGGGGGCTTCTGAGGGATAGTCCGGGCTCCGAAGACCCTCGCTCACCCACAGAGAGTAGAGAGACAAACAGTGACATCTGGTGGACGATGAGGCTGTACGACATCTTCCAAATACAGAGAACGCTTAAAGATTCAAGATTCTTTGAGTGATTGAGTGAGTGAGTGAGCGAGTAAGACAGTGAGTGAGGGAGTGAGTGAGTGAGAGAAGGAGTGGGTGTAAGAGTGAGTGGGCGAGTGAGTGAATGAGTGAGTGAGAGAGTGAGTGAGTAAGGGAGAGAGTGAGTGAGTGAGTGGATGAGTGAGGGAGTGGGTCAGTGATTGAGTGAGGGAGAGAGTCAATGAGTGAGTGAGTGAAAGAGTGAGAGAGCGAGTGGGTGAGTGATTGAGGGAGAGAATGAGTGGGTGAGTGAGAGAAGGACTTGGTGAGAAAGTGAGTGGGCAAGTGATTGAGTGAGACAGTGAACGAGTGAGTGAGTGAGTGAGTGAGAGTGTGAGTGGGTAAGGGAGTGAGCAGGTGAGTGAGTAAATAAGAGATAGTGAGAGAATGTGAGTAAGAGAGTGAGTGAAAGGGAGTGAGAGAGTGAGTGGGTGAGTAATTGAGTGAGAGAGTGTGTAAGTGAGTATGTGAGTGAGTGAATGTGTGAGTGAGTGAATGTGTGAGTGAGTGACTTAGTGAGTGAATGAATGAGTGAGAGTGAAAGAGTGAGTGAGTGAATGTGTGAGTGATGTCTGTGCTATATAAACTATCAAGAGAATGAGTGAGTGAGAGAAGGAGTGGGTGTAAGAGTGAGTGAGTGAATGAGTGAGAGAGTGAGTGAGTGAGAGTGTGAGGGGGTAAGGGAGTGAGCAGGTGAGTGTGTGAGTAAGAGAGTGAGAGTGAGTGAAAGAGGGAGTGAGCAGGTGAGTGAGTGAGTAAGAGATAGTGAGAGAGTGTGAGTAAGAGAGTGAGTGACAGGGAGTGAGAGCGTGAGTGGGTGAGTAATTGAGTGAGAGAGTAAGTGAGTGAATGTGGGAGTGAGTGAGTGACTGAGTGAATGAATGAGTGAGTGAGTGAGTGAGAGTGAAAGAATGTGAGTGAATGTGTGACTGATGTCGGTGTTATATAAACTATCAAATTGTTTCTGAGCAGTGTTTCCTCCAACATACACACATACACACACACACACACAGCTTCTGTGTTGATGGAATTGATGGAATGGAGGAACAGCAGCCAGCCTGGGGTTCCTGGTGATTTATGTGGTGTGATTATAGTTGGTGAGTGAGTGAGTGAGAGAGTGAGAGAATGAGTGGGAGGTTAAGTGGCTGAGAGAAGGAGTGGGTGTAAGAGTGAGTCTGTGAGCGATTGAGTGAGAGTGAACAAGTGAGTGAATGAAAGAATGAGTGTGTGAGTGAGTAAGGGACTGAGTGGGTGAGTGAGTGAGTAAGTAAGAGTGAGTGAGTGAATGAGTGAGTGGGTGAGAAACTGAGTGAGTGAGAGAGTGAGTGAGGGAGAGAGTGAGTGAGTGAGTGAGAGAGCGAGTGGGTGAGCAATTGAGGGAGAGAATGAGTGGGTGAGTGAGTGAGAGAAGGACTGGGTGAGAGAGTGAGTGGGTGAGTGGCTGAGTGAGAGTGTGAACAGGTGTGTGAGTGAGAGAGTGTGTTGGAACGTTTATAACCAAATCAACTTGTTTCTTTCTTAAAACAGGCTTCAGGCCCCTCACCAGTCCAAGTTCAAGACAGCACACTCCACTGAAACTGCTCCACGTGCCGTCTCCGAAGAACTTCATGCGGCTAGATCAGTGAACCTGTCTTCTGTTCTGATCCTCCTTGACCTCTCTGCTGCCTTTGACACAGTCAATCATCAGATCCTCCTCACCACTTTCTCCAACCTTGGGATCTCGGGCACAGCCTGTTAATGGTTTGCTTCCTACCTTGATGACCGGAGGTGCCAGGTAACATGGGGGGCACCCAGTCTGCTCCACGAAGATTATCCACTGGTGTTCCACAGGGCTCGGTCCTTCGACCACTTCTCTTTTCTCTGTATACTGGTTCTCTTGGGGATGTAATAGCCTCACATGGTTTTTCCTACCACTTTCATGCTGATGATACGCAACTTATTCTCTCTATCCCTTCCAGTGACAAGCAGGCTTCAACCCACATCTCAGACTGTCTGGCCGACATCTCCTCTTGGATGGTGGCCCACCACCTCAAGCTGAACTCTAGCAAGACCGAGCTCCTCTTCATCAAAGGGAGTCCATCACCATGCCACGACCTCATCGTTTCTGTTGGGAACTCGGTTATCATCCATTCAAAGAAGGTAAGAAATCTTGGTGTTATGCTAGATGAAGATCTGTCTTACTCGCCGCAGGTTGACCACATCTCCAGAACAGGCCTTCTCTACAACCAGAACCTTGTCTAAATCATCCGACCCTTTATCATCACTAAAGCTACACAGATACTCGTCCAGTTTCTGGTCATCTCCAAACTGGACCAGTGCAACTCTCTACTGACTGGACTTCCACTGAAGGTAACAAACAACTTCAGCTGATTCAGAATGCAGCTGCAAGGTTAGTCTTCAATGTTCCAAAGTTCACTCACACCACAGCTTTACAAAGGAACCTTCACTGGCTCCCAGTGGCCACCCACACTCAGTTCAAATCCTTAACACTTGCTTTCAAGGCCAAGAGTGGACTTGCACCCCATACATATCAGCATTGGTCAAATAATGTGTCACTTCTCGTCCTCTTAGGGCTTTAAGCATGGCTCGTCTTGAGCCTCCACTGCTCAAAAGAAGAGGAAGCCCTCCATCAAGACTCTTCTCTGTCTTGACGCCCCAGTGTAATGAACTCCCTCTTCTGATCAGATCTGTGGAGTCCCTCGCTGTCTTCAAGCATGTCTGAAGACCCACCTCTTCAAGGAGCACCTTGGTGACTAACTATGCCTTATTTCTCTTACTTGCTTAACTTGCTTGACTAACTTGCTTATTTCTCAAAAAAAAAAAAACCTCATTCCCATCGCTTCCTTACTTTTGTCTTGACTTTTCTTTGACAGGTGTTGTTTAGGTGTAACTTAAGTATACTTAAGATTTAAGTACAGCTTTACAGGTTTAAGAAACAGATGTGGACTACTTGAGCACTAATGTATGTCGCTCTGAATAAGAACATCAGCTAAGTGCCATAAATGTAAATGTAAATGAGTGTGTGAATGAGTGATTGAGAGAGTGGGTGAGTGACTGAGTGAGTGGGTGAGTGAGTGAGTGAGTGAGTAAGAAAGTGAGTGAGTGAGAGAGGGAGTGGGTGAGTGAGTGGATGGGTGAGTGAGTGAGAGAGTGAGTGAATGAGTCAGAGTTAGAGTGAATGTGTGAGAGAGAGTGAGTGAGTGAGAGAGTGAGTGAATGAGTCAGAGTTAGAGTGAGTGTGTGAGTGAGAGAGTGAGTAAGAAAGTGAGTGAATGAGTGAGTGAGTGAGTGAGTGAGTGAATGTGTGAGTGATGTCTGTGTTATATAAAATATCAAATTGTTTCTGAGCAGTGTTTCCTCCAGCACACACCCACACAGCTCCTGTGTTGATGGAATTGATGGAATGGAGGAACAGCAGCCAGTCTGTGACTGATGTAGTGTGATTATATGAAATCCCACCCCGGGGTGATCACAGAGAATATGTTCCTTTAAGGAAGAGGAACAGAAACCAGATCTACATTTACCAGACACTCAATGGCCAGTTTATTGCAAAACCATTCTCTATAGCTCATTCTTACAGGGCACTTTATTGGAAACTCATGTTCGACAGTTCCGCCTTGCTGGCCACTTTATCAGAAATCCCTCCCTGTAGCTCCTCCTTGCCGGTGTCCAGTCTGAGACTGGAGTCCGTCTGCGGGTGCACAGTGCTTCTCCTCTGGAAACTCTTCAGGGGTTTCTGACCACAAAGGGATATTTTTGAGTCAGACCACCTTTGACCCAGCAGGGTCACTGATGTCTGTGAAACCTTAAGCAATACACTCATATCTGAACCAAACACATACACACACACACACACACACACACACACACGCACTCCTGTCACTGCTGTGTAAAACAGTTCTCCACCACATCCACACCGAAACTACATTCTGACCTAGTCAATAGTTCTGTAAACACTCTGTAATTCTGTAAATGTTTTGTAATTCTATAAATGTTTTGCCTGTCAAACACCTGGAGTCACGCACTTTTACTAATAATTTTAATTAATTATAGTATTTTCACCTTATTAAAGCCAGATCAGGTTTATTTACAGAAACTTTACAGTAATCATCAGAGCCAGTCTTTGGCGACAGTGGGCATAAAGCTGAAGTCGGTGCCCACTTTGTCAGCAATTTAACCTTTCAGGTGTTTTAATCACCTGCAGTCCAAAAGAGTTTCAGCAGGAGCTTCTAACTGTCTGGTAAGAAAACTGTCCATCATTATTTAATCCCATGTTACTTTCATAGTACTCATACTGAATAATCCATACTGGATACTGAGCAATTCATACCAGATCCTAAATAATCATCACGGTATACTGGACAATTCATACTGGATACTGAACGATCCATACTAGATACTGAATAATTCATAGAAGAAAAAGAATAATTAACAGTAGTGAATCTTACTAAGGTTCAGAGTGAATATAGTTCAGTGTATAAACCATGAATTCCAGTGAAATGACTTAAGCGTTCGGAGGAAGTTTGGAGGAAAGTGCGACTTTGCTGTGTCATGCAGCTATTTTTACACCCTCTGAGCCAAAGATAACTACAGACAAGGAGTGTGTATGTGTGTGTGAGTGTCTGTGTAGTTGGGTGGCTGTTTAAACAACACAGTGGCCTTAAGCAAGTGGAGATATTTTTAGCTTCTACTGGTGTTTGTGTGTGTGTGAATTCCCCGTGTTTCTGGATTTTTTTAAAGGTTTCTTCCTGGCCTCTGCCTCTACGGGCATTCAAGGATTTCTTAACACATTGAGAGAGGGGGGCTGTCAGAACAGGAATCTTTTAGATAAAAACTGAACACCATCATCAATGATTGTTGCTGAACTTTAACTAGACAGTTAATATTTTACGGCGTCCACCCAACACACGCACATACACACCCTTCCCCCAAGTCTCCGTCACTGCAGGTTCACTGGAAACAAACATGACACCATCTATTTACCTTCTTCAGAATCATCTCACTGTGTGTGTCTGTGTGTGGAGAATGCACTGAATACTGTCATTGTTCAGTTCCCTTGACCTATAATGACTAGTACTAATTACTTTTAATAATAATAATAATAATAATAATAATAACAATAACAATAATAATAATAACAACAACAACAACAACAACAACAATAATAATAATAATAATAACAAAAACAACAATGATGATGATAATAATAATAATAACAACAACAACAACAACAATAATAATAATTATAATAATAATAATAATTATTATTATTATTAATAAAAGTAATCAAAAGTGGGGGGTAACACTGGGACCTGCAGATCTTCAGCAGGCCAGGAGATCGCTGGAACTTTAAATCAACACGTAATCACTAAAACATTAAAACTGGATGGAAAGTTTTGATTCTACACTTTCAGCCCTTTCAGATCTTATTATCCAAAAATGTGAACATACTGACTCAGACGTCCAGAGCGAACTGTGTGGGAATAATAATGTAATTGTAATTAATAATGTAATGATGTATTTAACTATGTGACTAATTATATCAAGCTGTCTTTGCCAAAGTAACACTAACTTCACAGAATAAGGTGCAGTTTTACATTGTGGCCGCAGGGAGGCAGTAGCTCTACAGGAGAATCAAGAGTCAGTTTGTCCTACAGGCGCTTCGTAAGTGCAAAGTGTAAGGTCACTGTAAACTTTGCACATCGAACTATTTCTGTATTACTGTACTGCAAAGCAAAAGTATGTAAATGTGGCTTGATTTTTGTACACCACCTTTTCCTCCGGGATCAGTGAAGTTTTCTGTTTCTGATTCAGAGACTGTAACGCATTTTTAAAATAAACTTTACATACCTTTTTGTACTGTGAGATCAATTTCTCTTAAAGTTAGACATTTTTGTGAGGGTAACTCTTGCAAGTTACTATACTCTTTTGAACGATAAAACTATTATTTTGTTCTATAAAGCAAACATGTCTTTTAATACTGTAAGGGTAATTTTTGCCATTGTAAATGTAACTTCACTTTAAACTTTCCAATATTTTTTTACTGTAGTGTTGTCTTTTGTTAACTTTACACACTTTATCAAGATAAAATAAATACAACTGGACTAAAAATAAGAGATCATTGGAATCATCTGTAAGCCTGAACTGCTGAATTGACAGAAAGGGCAAAAATGTCTGATATTAAGAATGTTTTTGAAATTGTGAAGCCGATTTTTTCATATGGTGTTATTGTGTTGCTGTTGTGTTGCTGTTGTGTTGTGTTGCTGTTGTACTGCTGTTGCATTGTTGTTGTGTTGCAATTGTGTTGCTGTTGTGTTGTTGCTGTTGTGTTTTTGCTGTGTTGTTGTGTTGTTGTTGTGTTGCCAGTGTGTTACTGTTGTGTTACTGTTGTGTTGCTGTTGTGTTTTTGTGTTGCCATTGTGTTGCAGTTCTGTTTTTGTGTTGCCATTGTGTTGCTGTCGTGTTGTTGTGTTGTTGAGTTGCTGTTATGTTGCTGTTGTGTTGTTGTTGTGTTGTTGTTGCTGATTTGTTTTTGCTGTGTTGTTGAGTTGCTGTTGTGTTGCTGTTATGTTGTTGTGTTGCTTTTGTGTTGCTGTCATGTTGTTGTGTTGCTGTTGTGTTGTTGCTGATTTGTTTTTGCTGTGTTGTTGAGTTGCTGTTGTGTTGCTATGTTGTTGTGTTGCTTTTGTGTTGCTGTCATGTTGTTGTGTTGCTGTTGTGTTGTTGCTGATTTGCTTTTGCTGTGTTGTTGAGTTGCTGTTGTGTTGCTGCTATGTTGTTGTGTTGCTGTTGTGTTGCTGTCATGTTGTTGTGTTGTTGTTGTGTTGCCATTGTGTTGCTGTTGTGTTGTTGGGTTGCTGTTATGTTGTTGTGTTGCTGTTGTGTTTTTGCTGTGTTGTTGTTGCTGTTGTATTGCTGTTGTGTTGATGTTGCTGTATTGCTGTTGTGTTGATGTTCTGTTGTTGTGATATCAAAGTGGTGTTGTGATGCTACTGTAAAGACTGCAGATGTTTCACGTTTTGTTTTCAGAACCTGTTCAGTTCAGCGGTGTGTAACATTACACAACACAAATACTGAATGACTGCATTACAGTCTTATATAACACACACATCACAAGGATGCAGGGAGGGTTCTCTGGAGCAAGGCTGTAGAAGAACCTGATTAGTGCATGAATCTTTCAAATGCGGCTGCTGTAAATCAAACGTGCAGAGTTTCCAGATAATGTAGAGGTTAATTAAAGAAGTAAATTGTCTTACATTATATTCTTAATGACAAATATTTAAAATGTGAAGATGGTTTGAGTTGCTTCTGCTCACCACCTTAACACACCACTAAAACACACAGGGGCACACACTCTTCCTGCTGTGGTCGAGGTTCATTTACACGCCTGTGCCTGCGTCCGGCTTCAATTCCGCCGTGTGTGTGTTTGCACATGAGTGCAAACACCCAGTGTATTCTTCTGACCATTAACACACACCTGGAGCCAATCATGTCTTATCGTCATCTGTATATATGTGTGTGTGTGTGTGTGTGTGTGTGTGTGTGTGTGTGTGTGTGTGTGTGTGTGTGTGTGTGTCTGTAAAGGCCCATGCTACCTTTATTGTTGGATGCACCGAGCAAGCTTACACAATTAACATCACTGTGGAAACACTAATTATTGATCTCATCAATCAAAATGTATATTTATATTCTACTGAATAGAAATTTCTCAAAACACTTCTATAACTCAATGTGTGGTCAGAGTGTGTTCAGTGTGCGTTCATAGTGTGTTTGGTGTCAAACAGTTCATTGTAGAGGCTCTGATTTCTTTGTATAGGAGATTAATGGAAAAATATTATAATTTATTAAAATTATTCACTATTGACCCCCAGTGAAGCTCTATATGTCTCTGATTGTTTATATAGATGTTGGTGATGGTAAAATAGTGAATTTGAATTAAATAATTTCTCTCTTGGGACTATTTGGCCTCTCATGTATCCCTCCACCATGAGTGGGTTTAGTTTTAGGACCAAAAGCTTCTCTAAACTCTGGTAGAACAACGTCTCAGGCGTCAGACGGTGCAACCAAAACCATTTGATGGAATAACTTACTGTAAGGAGATTTTAGAGACAGACGTCTGGTTCAATTTACCCCCACTGTGAACAATTCAAACTCGGTGAGTTTAAGGCTTAACTGAACTAAAGCTCATTGTTCTATTGTTTCTTAAACTGCTTTCGGTTCTCAGACCAGCTGGACCGGCTCCTCCGGCTATGCGGATTCTTCACGTAAGAGCTGCGGTTAAACACACATCCCTTGTGTTTCTTGTCTCAGTGCTGGCACTCAAACTGGCAGAAAAATGTGGCAGGTGAGACGGGCAGTCTGCTGGGAAAAACTGCAGTATGAATTATCATTATGAGCTTTTATGTAACAAGCAGCCCAGACCAGAGATGACCTGGAGAAACACCTGCAGAAGAACCTGCAAAAGAACCGTTGAAGATCAAGTGCATGTCACATGTAGCCACGCAGATCTTTCAGAGAGAGTTTAGAGCAGACACTCAGATGCTTACTTAGAAATCGGTAATTAAGAAGAAGTGAATTGTTAAATCCCCTCCATAACCACCCTCCACCTTCTCAGACCTCATCCAGACTTGGATCATTTTTACAGCTCATAGTAAGTTTTACTGTGTCCTAAACCACATCCATAAGACTGTCCAGGAGGGATCAGGAGATCTGTAGATGATGTATTAAAACTCTATCTCTGGGTTTTCATTTTCTGTAGGTCATTTTTGGGTGGTCTATAGGCAATGTTGGGAAGGTTACTTTTAAATGGATTCCACTACAGATTACAGAATACATGCACCAAAATGTAGTTTGTAATGTATTCCGTTAAGTTACTCAATGTGAGTA
>JBBIGA010095719.1:0-11127 GCA_037576975.1 Alestes dentex | reverse complement strand
CTCCTCGCTGTCCTCGCTGTTCATTCAGTTTTTCCGCCAAATCTCCGGCGTCTGACGTCACCTACAGCATTTCCGTCCTAACGTCGCATCTTCCCTCTGAAACTAACATCGCGCTTGACAATTCTAGACATGCAAGATTAATTTGTGTGACGACCACACTTGTGTGAAGATAACCACCGATTTATTCGAAAAGCATGGTTAAATGTTAACATAGCAACATTTGTGTTTAGCACGGCTAACAAACGATAACCAAATGCTCATCAAAATGCCACAAATAATGAAACTGTCTAAACTGGAAAAGAAAATTTACCGTGTCAAAATGAAGGTAATATTTTTTTGGTCGTATTTTTTGGTGACTGTCAGACTCTGGTTCACTTTTAACCAAGTGCTTCACGGTTAACCAACGGAGTCCTGTTCCAAAATGGAAAAAAGAACATAGAAGCACATCGGTCGAGAAGGGAGTATGTTAAACAACGTCGAATTTAATTTACCATTACATTAGACGTTTAGACGGTCAGCTCGAGCGTGAAGAAAAATCAATCCCAGAATGCTTTGAGTATGCAGCACAATGCTATATTTGTAATGGATCGGCTTGAAGACACAAGCGTGTTGTAGATTTAAAGCCTTTCTGTAAAAAGTGCAATATTTTACTGTGTTATGAAAATACAGTAAAATACTGTAGCTAAATTTACAGCAATTGGTTACAGTGTGGTTATTTTACGCCTTTGCTAACAGTATGAAGTACATTTTGTTAATTCAAAGCCAGACTGTTTCCTCTTTACACATATTCGCACAAACCCATTCATTACAGGAACCTAGTCGCACAGCGGCTTGAATATTGCAATTATTTTTCCTAATAGGCAGTGTTAAGTAAGCACCATCACTCTGGGCTGAAAAATCACACAGGGTTTCTCACTACCATCTACCCTACCTTCTTCCCTCGTTTTGGCCACTCTATTTCTACCTGTTCCTGGAGAGCTCGTGTTTTATAGAGTCCTGGCTCCTCCCTTCACTCAGCTCACCTGTCTCTCCTAAAGGGAGGAGCCCCATGCTCAGTCTTGTGTCTCTATGGGGGTGCTCCACCCCCTTGCCCCACAATTCCTAGATATTTTATGTACCAATTTAATGTGTTTACTGTTTAGATGTCTGGTTCCTATCACCTTCTGCGTGAACAATTCTGTAGGACACATTTTCTTAGAACAGAGCATCTCTCATAAACAGCACTCACACTGAATGGCTTTGCATACATCTTAGAGGTTTAAATACACAAAATATTAGAAAAATCAGAGGAATTCCCCTTAAAGGCAGATAATTCACATGAGACAATTATCTGAAGCTGCTGCTTTAAATTTCTTCTACTCACATTTCTTTTACTCACATTTGACAACACCATAAGCACTGCGCAAAAAAGGGAGGCAGCTTGTTGACACACAATTCTATTTAAATTATCTACTGTATGTCATTTTTGGCAATCCAAAAATGTCAGCAATTGGTCACTATTGCTTGATTAATTGCTGAGCTAGGGCATCAGTACATACACAAGAATGAATTAACATCTAAGTACCTAAGATTCACGTAATATCTTGGATTCTTCATTACTCTTAATAGCCCTTAAATTGCAGGCTTATAATAGTGAGTTACTAAGCTTAGGACTTATTATTAAGTGACCTCTATAAATTATTCAGTAAGAGAATGATTTCTGGACCCCCATGGAGGAAATTAGTTTTAAGGAATAACCTGTGAGCTCAGCAGTAATTATCAAACAACTCTGTCAGGGACAGATTCATATTGTTCTTCTATCTCCCTGTGTTGGGAGTTGAGCTCAAGCAAAATGTGGACCTCTATATCACTCATGTCTTCACATGGTCTTCTATATGTCCAGTATTTACTAATTTATTTATTTATAAACACTTGAGTTTGTGAGTATAGACACAATTAGCACAGTGCACTATAGTCTGTAAGACTTTTTGTGTACTTGTCAGGTCTGGGAACAGTGACTGTGGGCGGCTGCTACAGGCTGCCATGGTTCTTTTTTGTTATTTAAGTCCTGAGCACACCAGGTTTGTGTGAGTTAATCATTTGGGTCAGGTGCTGGTGTGTTTAGGACTAATCATGTCTTTGTGGTGATTGGGTGTTGGGTTTATTAGTAAAGATATTTAAATTTGTGGAAATGGGACCTGAGTTGCTGGTCCACCATCAGAATTGGTATTGTTCATGCCACAGTTCCCAGAGTCCTGGGTTTTGTTTTGTTTGGCCCTCGTGCCTTTTGTTTTGTATGCGTGAAAATAAAACTTGTAGCATGGAAGTCTGCGTATGCGCCGTTTGTCTTGGCCAAGAGAGAGAGGGGAAGCATGACAGTACTCAATATGTTCTAAACATTCTAGATCAAAGAAACAATCAGTGAACCTATGAAACTGTTTCCAAAGCTGTTTATTTTCGAGTCACAACATAAGCATACAGCATGGATAAAACAATGATGTAAGAATCTTTTAAATAACTTTATTATTAAACATAACAAAAGTAATGAAAATATGACAATGAACAAAATAGACTATTTTGCTATAATGCCACCCATATTCAAGTTAACTAATTCTGCAACATACATAATTACATGGATTATTTCACATGATTTTCAAAACTGATCATACAGAGTATTGACTTTATCTGAAAGAATAATTGCCTTGGAAAAGGATAATTATCTTGAAATTGTTTGATATTATCCTTCTTTTGATTTGAGCCCTACCACTAGCCTTTTGGACTGTTCTGAACTGTGAGAGCTGGCTTAAACCCCAGGTATGTACTGACCTGAGAATTGGACTTGCATGCTTGTTGCTGAGCTCATGTAAAAGCACTCTATTTGGATTTCCTACGCTTCTCAACTGGTGGTGCAGTCACTTATTTCGTGTACTGACCCATGTATCCTCTCAGGAAATCCTCAAATTGTGGGACTGGGTACTCAGGTGCTACACTGAAGGTGTTTTCTGCTGGGACGGATCGTCTTGGGGTTCTTCGGCTTGCTTTTCTTCAGCTGTGGTCTCAGCACGGCGCAGACGACAATTGAAATCAATCTCAGGATCACAGTCGGGATGAGGCTTAATTATACCATCCCAAACTGTCTTGGCAGCTCCAGTAGAGGCTTTGAGGTCAAGTTTGCCACAACTGGGATCATACGGGTGGCAGTTTGGCTTGGCACTAGCAGCACTTGCTTTCAGGTCTTGTGCCTTCAGGGGGGTACAGTCCTTATCGTAGAAGACATAGCAGTCATAGCCTTCCTTCGTCTTGCCCCTGACACCCAGACGGGAGCGAGTCTGGAACTGGGGAAGAAGTGGTGGGGGTTTCAGCAGGGCAGCTGTGCCCCCCATCAAGCAATATGGGTCATAGCGGGGGTCGCAAGCCAGATTGAGGGGTGCAGACTCATCTTGCGATGCATACTCCAGAACAGGCTTGGTAAGTCTAGCCAGCTTGGCAGCAGTGAGTGGATTGCAGCCATGGTCAAATAATGGGTTGCAGTGCTGCTCCTTAGAAACCTCTTCAGTTCCTGCTGTCTTTTCAGCTGGAGTTACACTAGAGATACAAAGAGGATCAGATGCAGGATCACAGCTGGGATACAAATGGTAGAGACCTGAGGGACCTTTGATTACCAGAGAAGGCCTGCAGTAGGGGTCTATGGAAGGATCACAGCCTAAGTGAGCATAGGACGGTGCTGGGCCCAGAGCAGGCTTATAGCCATAGGCAGCACGCAAGTGGTACTGCAGGCACTCAACATCAGATGGATTGCAAATCCGCAGCAGTTCGGATCTCTGCTCATCTGACAAGAGAGGTTCCAGTACTGGGGCGTAGTAGTAGCCAAATGGAGCCTTTAAAGGCATAGGGAGCAAGGGAGTAAGGATGGGAGCTGAAGATTTAACTGCAGGAGCTGAAGGCTCTTCCAATTGCACTTGTGGACCAGGAGCAGGGATGCAGTAGGGGTCAAGATATGGACTGCACATCATGACTTGCTCCAAGACAGCATGCATGATAGTCTTAGCTGTGGGCTTGCTGGTAAGCTCTGCAATGCAGTCTGGGTCATCTGAGTTGGCACAAGACTTGTAGATCTCTCTCAAGTGGTTGAGGTAATGGTTGAAGGAACGGCTGTCCTCCACTCTGTGCTTGTTCTGCAGGTAATTCTGATAGACATGATCCAGATTTTCAATCTGTGGATGTAAAAGAAAAATGTACAAGCAGAATTTGATTATCAGGAGTATGTATCTGATTTGTATCTGATAATCATCTATTAAATGTTATCGTAGAAAAGAGCATAAACTCAGAATAATTCTTTGGCAGCACCCACATCTTTAATTCTCTGTTTAAGTATTTATAGTTTTAGGTTACTCACTCCCTCCTGGTTGTGGGTGTCCATGAAGTACTTGTACCATCCCCAGAAATCTGGCAGACGTTTGTAATATGCAATTCCTTTGTGATGTGTGAGCTTCTTTAGAGCTGATGATTTTGCCACTTTATCCTCAGCAACTTCGGCCATGGAACCTGCCCAGCACAACTCAAGTTGTTTATTTATGACTTGAGAAAAATTAATCAAGTTGCTAATTAATATATTAACAGAATGCATTTGTCTGTTAGGTGACAGCAAATGATCTTGATTCATAAAGTTGCATTTTTTGTGAGACATACATTATATGCCCAACATTATTGTTATGAATATTATCAATAAATGGATAAGTGGTCCCAAACCTAATAAAAAGCCTCCCAGCACTGGGCTGTGGAGCAGTGGCTGTGCATTCGCTGGAGTGATGGATCTCCATCCAGTGCCTTTGGGATTAGTTGGAGTGGGGTTATTGATCAAGAATTAATCATCCAACATCAGTACCTGGTGTCACTAATCTGCAGGACAATAACCCCTATTAATAATTTTGATTCCAGATGAAACATTGCCTGAGTATTTGTCGATGAAACATTTAGGGTCGGTTTCCTGGACAGGGATTAAGCCTAGTCCTGGATTACGAATAGAGATTTTCCATTGAAAAGGAAAGGGTAGTCCAAGTCCAAACCAACCCATAGTGTATATGCGAAAGAACATACACTATATTTGGGCATATAGTGCATATGCGAAACAACATCCGAAGAATCCTGTTTAGCCTGTTTCTGTGTAACTAAAATAATAGCTTCACCTTCTTCTTTCTCCTGGTTCCCCACTGGACCTGCCCTTAGAAAATCTGACGCATAAAAAAAGAAAGAAGAAAGAACCTTTACTGTAGGAAGAACCTATGCCACATCCTGCAGATTAACCCTTTTAACTCTAGAAAACCACAGGCAGTATCAGTCTTCATTCTCATGACTACAAAACCTTCAGAATAATTGTATTGTATTCTGAAAACAGAATAGTACGCCTAAAGCTGAATTACCCAGTATTAAAGCAGGCTTTGAGTGTGCTCAGACATGCACAAGGCCCCCTGTGAGGGCATCCGTCAAACTACAAAGAGCAGGGACTATGTGCTTAAGGCTGCTACATTCATTACCACACAGTTGTAAAAGAAGATAAAGGAGGACGAAATGTTCAGTACAGTTAATTTTATACAAGCCACACATCTGCATCACCATTTGGTCCCTTTAGATGTTTATAGCTTGGGGAGAAAAAGCATAGTCAGCTGATTATGAGAGGACCTCTGGTGCATATTGTTTCGCTGCTGTAAAGAAATGCACTTTCAGTACTGCACAGACATTTGAACATTTGAACAGAGCTCTATATTACAGAAGCTAATTCAGTTATTTATTTTCATTTCCATTCACGATGGTGGTAAATAGGTTTGAAGAAGGTCTCATGAATGTATATTTCACAACAGCAGTGCAATATTGTACGATTCTAATATACATATTATAGTATACCATTACTTAAATAATGGATAAAAACTTTTAGCTTTAAAATTTGTGCATTGTTTATGTGTGTCAGGTTTTCCCCCTTTCTTCCAGTGAAGGCAGGCGCGGGCGCAGGCTTCCATTGCTCAAAGAGACTTTATTCAATAGACTCAAAACCAAAAGGGCTCAGTGGCTCCAAAAAGCTCTAATACAAAATGAGGGAAACTAAAGAAGACGAATTAACTTCAAAATAAAAGCTCTAAACAAACACCTAAATACAAACTTAAACAAGGGTGGCCACTAGTGGCCGCCTACCATCACAGACCTCAGCCCTGACAATGTGTTGGTCTGTATCTCATGTGTACCTTGGCCTTGTGATTTTGTCTATGTTTTTTAAAGGATATTCTCATTCTTGCTTACTTTCATTTTTTTCCTCACTGTTACATTCCACTAAAGTCAGAAAAAAACAACTGCCACAATTTCATTAACTTTAAACAGCTATTTTTAACTTTCTGTGAACATTTTACAACCTTTTCAGTTCAGTTTTCAGTTTTCCTTTCTGAAATATTGTTAAATGCACATACTGAAACTCCTTTGCCACAAAGGTAGTTTAAACAACTGTATGGTGTACATGCTGATGAGTGCCCCCTCTTAAAAGGTTTGGGATCATTCCCAAAGTAGCACTGTCACCAGTACTGACATAAATAATGTCACAAATAATGTTGTTACTTCAAAGGTCCCATATCGTGGAAAACCTCACACTCTTAAATAAAGAGTTTCATATAGTAAATATGTTCACTTACTGCAAACCAGTAAAGAAAGAAAATATTTGCTGTGATCATTTGTATTAAAATGTTCTAAAAATCTAGGTGTCCTCAAACTTTTGATAGGCAATGTATATTCAGTTAAAACAATGAAATGGGATCAAATGATAATGTTTCTCACCTGACATGAAGATGCTTGTAACCACGATTCCAGTGAACAGGAAGGATGGATTGAGTTTAGCCATTTTTCTACTCTCAGCAGCTCCTGCAGATGAAATAAGCAGAATCCATGTACTGAGGGGCTTGTTAATATAGAACAGTGGAGAGAACGTCCTCAAGGTGTCTATCCTCAGATTCCAGCTGCAGATGTATACACACACCGCTGATAGTGACAACAAAAAAATATGCTGACAGAATGAACACATCTATGCCCATGGGCACCAGAGCTTTTAAAAATAATTCCCCCCTGTGAAATACGGAATTGTTTCGTATTTGAAAGATAAAAAGCATGTTATGTATTGAACTGATATGTAATGCACTTTGTTCCATATTTTTGAGAGAGAAAAATTACAGATTCGTCTACTAATGAAGATTGCCCGAAGTATGTATGAGGGAAACAAGCGTGACGTCGAGTGCAATGTGCCCTCCCCTCCCCCGAAAACAAGTGCATAGAAAATGGTGAGACACTGCACCATTAATCCTGAATTTTAGAGCAGGCAGATCATTAGGAGCACTGAAAAATGTTCAGTGCTATATACTATTCTGTCAGTAAGTGAGCTTTGGGTGTGAAACATTTTGAGGAAAAGCATGTAATACAATTTTGCACATCATTGTTGAATGAAAATTTTATGCTTTCAAAAACATTACTTGACTGTTTCCACAACATCTTGATTGGTTGGTTCGGATTTTAAGGTGTGAAGCTTGAGTAAAACACACCCTTCCAGCAGCATTTAAGGTCAAATCACTGACATTTACAATTAATTTTGTAGATGTTGTGCATATTACTTGAGAAATTAACAGATTTGTTACAATGTTGCTCAATCCTGCATTTTATTTATGACCTGGTGAGTGGGAGCACTTACCTGATTCAGCAGAAACGCTTTTGGCTCCTGGTGGGTAAGGCAGGTGTAGAGGACTGTGCGCCCACACTCTCTTCTCCCCTGAAGTTCCACTGAGGGTTCAGTTGTGCAAAGCAACATTTTTAAGGAGGTCCTTGATCATTAAAAAAGTAAAAAGGCACGGCATGTGATACAGAGTAGCTTCTATCCACAATGGGATTGGCTCATGCAGAACAGGCTTCTGACCAATCAGGAAACTGTAAATAGGATGGGAACAGCAAGACCTGGCACAGCACCTAAAGGGTCACTCAGAAATAATTAGTGACCCTTTCTGGAGGCTGCATTTTTGCCCTGTAACATAACAGGTTAGTGCTTTCAAAAAGTATCCAACTGCTTTCCTAATTTCCCCCGAATCTTCAGTCAACTGTGTGGTTGAATAAATAAAGGAATGAATGAATGAATGGATAAATAAATGTTGTGTTGGTATAATAATCCACATCACACAGTGCAATGTGCAAAGAGGAGTAGAGAGTAGTACAGATGAGTAGCCTACACCCAAACTCAAAAACACCATATTCAAAAACTCGAACAGCAGTACAAAAGTAGGTTAAACTTTAGTGTTACAACACAGGAATGCATTATCACAAATAACACTTGCATTATTAGATCATCACAGTTTTACTATTTTAGTTGTTACAGATGACCTCGAATGTTTTACAAAATAAACAGATTGATTGTATTTAAAAGGGCTGCAATCTTGGTGATTCCTTCCACCAAAAAGTAGTGTTTTGCATTAAAGATTATGTCAAAGCCATGAAAGGGGCCATGAAATGTCAATCCCAGCTCACATTTCTCAGTTTTACTTTTAACTGAATGTGGGGTTTGTTTTAATCAGTCTGTATAGCATTCACATTTCATCTTGTTTATCGATTTGTATTCTAGTCACTTCTGGCTGTAATTTTAAGGTAAGGTTTGATGCTCCGCCTAGGGTTGCCAACTTTCTCAACCCCAAATGAGGGACACTTTCTTGCAGATGCGTGTGCAGAGCAGCTGACCAACAATAATGGAAATCGCATACTATAAATCTACATATTTCACAGTGTAAAAGGACAAACCACACAGGCTATAATTTTGTCACCGCTCACCACACCACGCCAGTGCACACACGCACACCAACAGCCATGTCTCATAGCAAAGTTTGCATGAGTTTTGCCATGCTTACAGTAGTCTATTATTGGCCGATGAGGCTGTGATTGGAATACGGGACTGGAGCTGCCCCTGAAGGGACAAATCAAAATCACCCATATGTCGGGATGTCCCGGACAATTCGGGACAGTTGGCAACTGAAGGTTGTGTGTTCAACTGTTATGTACAATATTCTTATCATTTGCAACATCACTGCTTATGTCACTATTTATGTGCTATTTTATTATGTGCAACAGTCTTATCATATGCAATATTACTACTTACATCATAAATGTCACTTATATCACTTAAGTCATTACTCATCCAAAAGTATTATTATGTGCAATATCACTACTTCTGTCATTATGTGCTATAACTGACTCGGTTTAGAGTGCATCTCAAAACCATTATTTCTGTTAACTAATAAACTATATGAGCAGTAATTTATTTGTCTATAGTATTTAAATCCACCTCTCTTACTGACCACAGCATTTTGTGTATATAAAATAGTATATTTATTACAACGCATTTTTCTGGAGATTTTTATTTTGACTTTGTTCTTGTCATTGTGTCTCTGTGTGTCTGTGCAGTCGTAGCATAAGCAGTTTCCTTGGAGATGAATAAAGTTTTCGGATTCTGATTTTGATCTTAATCTAAAGTTTGTGCTTAAATCTGTTTGTGTTTGTTCCATTTTTGTTGCTTTTGTATTTCCAGTCTTTGCAGTAAATAATACAGAGGGATTTTCTCAAGAAAAATATGTTTTTAGCTGAAGAATACTTGATGAGAGCTACTTTAAAAACCAGAACACAGAAGGAAAGATGCTATTTACTAATAAGCAAATTGCCGCAGCTTTTCCATTAGACTTTATTCCCTTTCTTCTTGCTTTATTTGCTTCATCTTCATTCCACAGGAAAATCATTGCAGTGGCAAATGGAAAATAAGGTACACAAAAAGAGGAGAAGTTAACAATTTGATAGAAAGCATTAACCTGTTTTTTATGGGAAGAGCATTGACTTTTAAACGCACCTTGTCATTCAGTATATCACCTCACTCATCCTATAAATAAACTTCGGTTCATCACATAAAAATATACTTCACTGGACGAGAGGTTAAACGAATAAAAATGTGACATTATGAATCCAGAGTGTCACATGGAGATGGTCATACAGAAAAATAACCCATATTTAATTCTTATTTAGAAGGACAGTTTACATGAGTATTTTCCCTGAGGCCCTTTCATCATCTGTTGCTGCATGTTCAGTGCCGGTCAGATCAGCTGCTCTGCTCTCATATATATATAATTAGGCTCCAAACCTGCAGCAAACAGGTGTTGCGGGCAGCATGCAAACCTGCAATCCAGCCTGGAAGCTGTCAAACATAAAATTTGATGCAGGCTACTAATGTTAACATAACTTGTGGAGAGGAATACCAAGGATTCTTCAAGTTTCTAAACATCTAGAGCCAAAGCAGAGTTTTCAAGAATTACATGAAGAAGACAATCTTTTCTTGCAAATGACATTCAATTTGACAAAAGAAATATGAATGTATAACATGATAAGTCTACACTAGTTTTGTTCATAAGAGTATTTATGTTTATGTACATTCACTCCTCTCTAATATCTACCTTAAGTTTTACTTGTGTGAGCCATCTTCTTGCTCCAAGATTAATAATAATAATAATAATAATAATAATAATAATAATACATTTTATTTATAAGCGCCTTTCAATTGATAATTGAATACGTTTAATACAATAAGATTGTATCCAAGCTTAACAGCAAAGGATGATTTTTAAAAGCTGACATTGATCAATTAGTCTAATTATGTCACGGCGTGCACGGGATTCCGGAAGTGTGTGTGTCATGCGGTGTATAAACAAGGAACTAGTAGTTCCCAGTGCTCAGTCACTGAGTCTCCAGCCTGACCCGAACCACCTCATTTCCAGCTTGTACTGTAAGTACTCCGGTCTTTCTACCTCTTTCATATTGTGCCGTATATTTGAGTGAGAACACGGATTCCCGGTGGGAATCTCTACTCTCTATAGAGAGCGTTCTCAGAATAAACGTCAACGTGTGGTCTACCAACTGCTGAGATTGATGGGCCGAGACAGTAGGTCACGGGTCTGAGACAGTCTCTCCATTTACAGCATTTATCAGACGCTTTTATCCAAAGCAACTTCCATTTCCTAACTACGACAGTCTCCCTGGAGCAACTTGGGGTTAAGGGTCTTGCTCAGGAACCCAGTGGTGGTATGCTGAAGGTAGGATTCA
>JBBIGA010095708.1:0-11128 GCA_037576975.1 Alestes dentex | reverse complement strand
CTGACAACACTGCCCACAGACAACACTGCTCACTGACAACACTGCCCATAGACAGCTCTACCCACAGACAACACTGCCCATATACAGCTCTAACCACAGACAACACTGCTCACTGACAACACTGCCCATATACAACTCTAACCACAGACAACACTGCTCACTGACAACACTGCCCACAGACAACACTGCTCACAGAAAACACTGCCCGTATACAGCTCTAACCACAGACAACACTGCCCATATACAGCTCTAACCACAGACAACACTGCCCATATACAGCTCTAACCACAGACAACACTGCCCACAGACAACACTGCTCACTAACAACACTGCCCATAGACAGCTGTACCCACAGACAACACTGCCCACAGACAACACTGCCCACAGACGGCTCTGTCCACAGATGGAACTGATCACAGACAACTCTGCTCACAGACGGCTCTACCCGCAGACAACATTGCCTACAGACGACTCTACCAACAGACCGATCTGCCCACAGATGGCTCTACCCACAGACATCACTGCTCACAGACGGATCTGCCCTCTGATGACGTTGCCCTCAGACGACTCTGCCCGCAGTTGACTTTGCCCACAGACAGCTCTATTCACAGACAGCACTGCACACAGATGACTCTGGCCCCAGGTGGAAGTGAGCACACACAGCTCTGTCCACCGATAACAATGCCCACAGGCGACCCTGCCCACAGACTGATCACAGAAGGCTCTGCCCACAGACAACTCTGCCCTCGTACAGCTCTGCCCATAGACAAATCTGCCCATATCCACAGATCATAGTGACAAAAAGATGAAAGGACATAGAATTTGTCCATCAGTCCATTAAAGCCGGGTGAAAACATCACATTTCTTTACAATTGCACTCACACACACTACACACTCTCTAGTTTAACAAGAATAAAATTCTGCAGTTGATAAAATAAATGGGTAAGTGGTGAAAAGAAATCAGTGGTGTGCAAAAACCTTTCACTTGCAGTGTCAGGAAGAGGTTACTGTTGAATATTTAATTTGTGAAATTCTCTCTTTTTGAGTGAAAATAGAAGTTATGCTGCAGTTTCTCTCCAGTTTCTTTTGTTTTCAGTGTGTTACTGGTCAACCATAAGGTAATTGAATGTAAACGAATATAGAATATATCAGATAATATATAATCATATAGACTCCATAAATGTATTAACACAGAATATTAAAAATAATTGGATCCTATGGATGATGGAGCAGGTGGCCAGTAGTGTTGAGGAACTGGGCCTGCTGTTGTGGAGCAGCAGAGCTGGTCATCACACTGCAGCCTCGCTGAGGTTATTATAAATGGATGTTTAAATGAATTCAGGCGAAAGAAGGCAAATGTGCTGCTTCACCAAATGATGTAATGTTTTGGGATGAGGAGGGGCTTTTATTTTTAATCTTTTGCTATTAAAGCTATTGAGTTTATTGATTTTTTATTAAACAGAAAAATTTGGTCTGTGAAGTTCTTTTTTTGAAAAAGAGGCTATTAACCAAACTCTTTGAAACGTCATGCCTGCAGTGTAAAGTCTAAAGGGGCTCCAGAGGACGCACTCCTCCCTCTCTGGCACTGTGAAATCTTCAGGTTCCCACTTTTACTCAGACGGCAGCAGAACACCCTTTTTGGTTTAGTTATGGGTGTGGAGAGTTTATCACACATTCTGGAGATGCAGAAGATCTGACATTCTAAGCACATTTCATTCAAGAATGATGTTTATAGATGTAAATGATGATGCTGAGAAAACAAATCTTGGCTGCACAGCTTTTATATTGTATTTTTAATTTTTTTTTATTATAAAAAGCTGTGCCACTGAGGCAATGATAACACAATTATAATAAATGTTATCATTGTGTTCACTCTAAGCATCACCATCCCCCTTTAATCTGCTTTGATGTATCCGAATTCAGGTGTAATATGCACTCAACATAGGAAGACCACCACCAACTGTTTTTAGGGTTATATATATATTTCATATCAATGTAAATTAAAGACAGCCTGGGCATTTATGTATGTATGTATGTATGTATATATCTATCTATCTATCTATCTATATATATATATATATATATATATATATATATATATTTAGAGAGATATATTTGTTCAGGCAGCCCGATTACTTCACTTTTTTACGTTTATACACTACATTTTCTTTTTACAGTGCAGACTCAGTAACATGTAAAAGAAAACTGCTGCTTGGCCTTTAGACGCAGGTTCAGATGTGCTGCTGTTTTTTCAGGTTTATTTCAAGTTTATTCTCCGTGACTTTAGCCTGGAAAGGTGGGGGCCGGGCGGGATGTGGGGGCCGATGTTCTCGGAAGTAACGCAGCTCTGAGAAAAGCGGAAAAAATCAGGAGCCGCAGACCTGAACAAAATAGTTTCTTAATATCTTTGGCTATTTTACTTTATGTTGCTGTCGCCATTACAGCCCAGAGGAATGGATGGTTTTTTATTTTCTTGACCTTTTTTACCATTTTAATTCATTTCAAGCAGAAATTAGAGAAAAAAGAAAACGTACATTCAGCAATCTGAAACCATTGCGTCCCAACTGGTAATGTATTGAATCATAACTTGTATTATTAAGTGCATATTTGTTTATTGATCTTATTCCTGCTATCATTTACAGGGTTCTCCTTCTAGTGTGTTCGGTGTGAGTGTGTATCAAAGGTTTGTGGCTTAATGCTTGTTTATGTGAGGTGCCATTGCATTAAGAGCCCAGTTTTGGCTCTAATTTGCCATGATTGATGAAGTCCTTATGGGCAGCGTGACTGCTTTTCGTCAAAACAAAGACCTGACCGGTGCTCCGAGACACGCCGAGTCTGAGAGACGCCTGACCGGCCTCCAGCGGACAGACGCCGACACATAACACGATTCAGACAGATTTCAAAAACTCCAAGAATCTCACGCATAAATCATAAAGGAGCTTTTTCAAAAGTCAGGTCATCATCATCATCATCATCTTCATCATTAGTATTATCATCATCATTACTATCATCATCAGCACCATGGATGACAACAACTGTCCAAAAAGCAATCATAAAAAATCCAAGTTTAAAAATATAAAAATATCAAAAGTTTAAAAATACAAAAACATCCAGATCATCATCATCATCATCATCATTCATATCTTCATCATCATCATGAATGACAACAGCAAATGTGCAAACAACAATTAAACAGAAAACTGATTTTGAAAAAAAAAAAAACAACAAGAATCTCAGGCATAAATGACAGAGCATCATCATCATCATCATCATCATCATCATCATCATGGATGACAACAACAAATATATATATATATACAATATATATAACAAATAGATTTATTAGATATCACATACATTTTGCTGAAATAACATTTATTCTCACTCAGAATGGAAATGCATTCATCACATCTCATTTCCTATAATGATTTATTTAGATTTATGCTAATTTTAAGTAAAAAAAGGTTTTCTTTTTTTCTGTTTCCTATAATTTCCTATGATTTATTTAATTTCAATTTCATGCAAATTTTGGGTTAAAAAAGCCCAAGAATCTCATCAACAAGATCATCATTAATATCATCATCATCATCATTACCGTCATCATCATCATCGTCATCCTGGATGACAGCAGCATATGTCCAAATAACAACAATGATATCAATTTTAAAAATAGGGGGTTGTAAATAAAGATTATAATTAAAGATATTACATGCAGCTAAATTTTATGCAGAAGTTAGAAGGTTCATTTATATCCACACTGAATGGAAACTGATTAATTACATTTAATTTACTATAAGTTTTACATTTTTTTTAATTTTAGGCTAATGGTAGGTCAAAAAAGTCCATGTATACTCACTCTGAAAGGAAATACATTAATTAATTGAAGCTTCCCACACTTATTCATGGGAATAAAATACTTATTTCATTTAGATTTTATTCTAATTTTAGGTAAAAATGTCCACTCTGAATGGAGGTGCACTAAAACAATTATATGTCATTTTCTATACGTATTTATTTAATTATTTCTGAAGTATAATAATAATAATGGTCAGTACTTTTGACTGTACTTGTGATGTTTACAAAACATTATTGCTCACAAATGAATAGAAAAACAGGACAATAATAAATGTCCTAAGACATCAGCGCCCAGTACACACTGACCCCACAGTGAGAGTGACAGAGCAGGAACTGACTTTGTTTATTTGTTTGTTTGTTCATGAAGAGTTTCTTTCTGTTAATAAATGCATCTGTGATTTTATTGGACTTTTTCTCACGCGATTCGGCCTCAGGCCCAAATGTCAAGCAGATGTCAAAGACATAAAGAACCGCAATGGCACAGCCACACACACACACACGCACACACACACTCACACACACACACACACACACACGTAATAACCCCTTTAATATCCAGATCATTTAGTGATTGTGTTCTGGGCTCTTATTTTTTAATGGTGGGAAAAATCAAAGACGTTTAATGTCAGTGTGTGTTTGATGTGAGGAACAGTGATGGCAGACAAACTGGAAATGAAAAGCTGCAGTGTGTGTGTGTGTTTGTGTGTGTGTGTGTGAGTGTGTGTGTGTGTTTTATGAATAAATTAATGTTCTGAGTACGTGTTTGTTTGCCTGTTTGTATATATGTAATATATATACTATATATATGGATATGCGTGCATGTGTATCTGTGTGATAATATGTGTTTGTGTGTGTGTGTGTGTGTGTGTGTGTGTGTGTGTGTGTGTATGTGTGCGTTCTTTGTTCAGATTTTATGACGTGTTTTAGGTCACCCTGCATATCGTCTCCACTCATTGTGTGTAACTCAGTCTGAGCTCTAATGTTTATTGGATAAGTCGGGCCTTTGCGGTCCACACCGCATCATCTGCACCGTCCCGCCAACTCCAAACTCACCAAAACCGTCTGAAACACCAGCTTCAAGCTGCACTGCTTTCACAGGAGCCCCATGAAGATCCAGTGGAAAATGTTAACACTATATTCAAATATATAATGATTCAAATTGTGCATGTTAATTAATGGTGTATATATATTTGTATGCACACACATGTGTGTGTTTGTATGTACACACACATGCATACACACACACATATGTTAATGCTAATTTTGGAAAATATGGAAATGCATTAAATAATTGCATTTTTTCCACTCATAACACTTTTATTCTCAAGTTTTAGAACTCATAATCAATAGCACCGCATTTCTGATGATAGAGGATGCACTCATATGATTCATACACTGTTTTTTTTTCCTAATACAAATATATACATACAGTATTACAAGTAGCTTCCATTACATTCCTGAGTTTGCTCTTTTGACTTCATTACAATAAAATGTATAAATCCACCCAATTACTGGAGCAGAAATCTGGAACTAAACCTGTGTCATTTTAAACAGCCCACAAAATATCAATTACTTTTTGGAAAAAGAGAAATCTCGATACTTTTTTGTTTGCTTCCAATTATTCTAACGTCCTGTCGTGTTTTTGCTGTTAGAAAGAAACCCACTGCTGAAATACATGGATTCAAACATTTAGTATAGATGCCTAAGATGCCTTAGCGTGATGCATATACATGGACTGGCGGAGTCACTGTGCGTGGAGGTTTCTGATGGCCTGTTTGGTCGGGTGTCCTGCCCCATCAGGCGGCTATAACGCAGACTGTGCCCCTGTTTGGAGGAGCGTTTCCTGCGCTCCCCCACCCGCCCAAACACTGCCTAAAGGGGAGAGATACCCACCCAAAAACACCAAGAATTCAGCCAGTGAAGGAGTATTTAGTGTTCCCCACTTCCTCCGCCATAAATCATCATTATAAAAGTTCAATCAATTCATTTGCCGGTCTTGTCTGGGACCTTTTCACGCAATCAATAAGTGCAGAATGTGCATCCTCAGCATGCGTTTTTACATTCAGCATTTGCTGAAGTATGTTTTGTGCTCTACCATCAGTTTTCTTTAAAGAAAATGGCTTAAAATATGTTCATGAAATGATTAAAATTTTTTTTTGTCTTCATGACATTTACTCTTTAGATCCTCCACTGTAGAGCAGAGGGTCCTGTTCTGGGTTTGCTTTGGTGTCACTGAGACGTTTTGAACCGATTTACTGAAAGGACAGTTTGTAATTGTTTTATATAATGTATAATCAAAATATCCTAAATTATAGACAACAATCTGACTACTTACATAGTGACTTCATAACACAAACACTGAGTAATTTTCTCAAGATTCATAAAATATTTTAAGAACATAATAACATAGTAATTACATAATTATAAACTCATGATGTTTTTTTCCATTTATGACACTTTTATCAAGCATCTCTCTCAAGTAATAGAACATGTGAAGAATAACACCACATTTCCACTCATGGAGGATCTTTGATGCACTCAAACCTCGATCTTTATACATTTTTTTCACTCAGGTACATATACATATATGCACAAAAATCCCATATTTGTGTAAAAATAGAAGCACCCTTGGAAAATTATTGCACTAAAAGTAAAAAAGTTATCCGTGTATATTTCTGCTTGAGTACAAAAATATAAAATTATTGGCTTCTTAATGCACTTACGTACCAAATGTAGAAGTATGTGTTGTTCTGAATATGATATATTATTCTGATGAGACCTGTTGGTGCAGGCATGAAAAAAAAATACATTTATACCCACAGAAACAATCCAAATGTATGTGAATAAGGACCAAACTGTGCTGGCTAGACGACTGGGTAAGGGCATCTCCAAAACAACAGGTCTTGTGGGGTGTTGCCAGTGTGCAGTGTTCGGTACCCACCAAAGGAGGTCAAGGACAACAGTTGAACGAATGACAGGGTCATGAGCATCTCAGACTCACTGATGCGTATGGGTGATTAAATGCTGCCCGCTCTGATCTGCTCCCACAGAAGAGCTGCTACAGCACAAACTGCTGAAAAAGTTGCTCTGATAGAAAAGGGTCAGAACACACGGTGCATCACAGCTTGCTGTGTATGGGGCTGCGAAGCTGCGGACTGGTCAGAGTGCCCATGCAGACCCGGTCCACTGCCAAAAGAACCATGCTGGTGCAGATACTGCAGTAGACCTTGAGAGATCTTGTGGAGTCCAGACCTTGATGGGTAAGAGCTGTTTTAGTGGTACGAGGGGGACCAACACAGTATCAGGCAGATATATGTGTGTGTGTGTATATATATATATATATATATATACATATATATATACAAACACACACACACGTATATATATCACCTGCCTCATATTATAGAATAGTCCTGGGTGTCTAACAGAATAGAATAGAAAAGAATAAAATAGAATAGAACAGTGTGTGTGTGTGTGTGTGTGTGTCTGTGTCTGTGTCTGTGTGTGTGTGTGCACTGTGTTTTTGTAAGCTCTGAGGCTCAGATAGAGCAGATAGAGGTCTGTGTTATGAATGGCCTGTTTGATTCTAACTGTATCCTCTCTGCGCCTCACAGTTCTCAGCAGGTGCGTGGCAGCTGGGAAGCCCTGTGTGTGGAGGAGCCTGCCAGGGGCACCAAACACTCCTGATACTCATTCACAAACTGTCAGAGAGGGGGTCATCCCTCCGTCTCTAAAGGTTCCTCATGTATTCAGAGTCTTCTTCGAGCCCGCATTTCTTCCATTCACTCTCTCCTGTCAGTGCACTGAAGAGGCGTAATGTGGGAGCGCGCTCCGGTGCCAAAATAAGCAGCTAGACAACTCTGTGGCCTATTTTTCTCCTCTGTTGATTTTCTTTGGCAAACGTGCAGTAATGTCTGTGAACTTAAGTGCTGGAGATGTGTTTTATTGTGTGTTCAGACCTGGGACTGCATCTCTAAACTCTTTTAAAGATAGAAGTATTTGAAGACCAATTAACCTCTTGACATCCACAAATCCATGGATCATAAAGGGTTAAACTAGACTGGAGAGCCCAAACTACTGATAGGAATTATGAGTCACTGCAGGAAACCCTGGAAAATACCTCTTTGTACCTACTGCCCAAAATCAGTCAAGTTTCAAGCAGGGACACCAATTCACTTTCTTATACCGACTTAGGCTGACAAAAGTTTTAGTGTCTGTTTTAAGGAAGCTCAAAGTAAATAAAAAAGTTTATTTTAACTGAGTAGTGGCACACAGAATCTGCACTCATCTGAGGGGTTTTAAGCACAAAGAAATCTTAAACCTTTCCCAGCTGATAAGTGCAAAGAACCTGATAAATGCAAAGAATCTTTGGGCTCTTGATCAGGAACAAACTAGAATAGGATAGAATAGGATAAAATAGAATAGAATAGACTTGGATATGCAATAGACCTGGATATGCGATAGTATAGAATAGAACAGAATAGAACAGAACAGAATAGAATAGAATAGAATAGAATAGAATAGAATAGAATAGAAAACTCAGTAGAATAAGGACAGCCACATTTGGACATAACATTCAAAATGCATATGAAGAAATGCATGCATGCAAAATCTTTATGAAATACATCTATATGTTGCTGTGATTTGTACTATGATGAGTACAACATTACAACACTGAGGAAAGGTTTTAATAAGAAACATTTATGTAAATGGTGTGGGGTTGAGGGTCCTTGAGACCTACCACCCCACCACCACCCACCTCTGGCTGCATTAAGATCCAGTGGCTCCAGTGCTGAGCCTGGATAATGCATCTGTCCAAGGACCATAATTACCAGGTCATAACAGCCCCCCTCCACTTCACCCCTGCAGCCAAGGATCTGCACTAGGACCCCTCTACCCCCTAAACCCCACCCCATTCCATTTAACCCCCCCTTATCCTACTCACTCCTCCCAGTCCTCTAAAGCTCAGTGTCAAGCTGTTTGATCTCTGAATGAAGCAGTGGAGAGAAACGCACAAGCAGAGTTGATTAAAAGTCTCTGGATTATATTTGTCTGTTGGTATTATTGAAATGTGTGTCAACATGTGTTAACATTTTTTTTTTTTTTGAAAAGTAAAATAAATGTAAAGTATATTTCACATTAAGATTACTGTTCCGCCGCTTTTTGGCGTAAACCATCAATGTCTACTGAACCAGGAACATCCACCAAACCAGCAACTTCCATTAAACCAGGAACATCTTCTAAACCAGCAACATCCACTAAACCAGCAACATCCACCAAACCAGTGATGCCCACTAAGCCAGGAACATCCAAACCAGGAACATTGCTAAACCAGGAATATCCACAAAACCAGGAACATCTCAAAACCAGGAATATCAACTAAACCAGGAGCATCTGAACCACGAACATCCACCAACTTGGAATATCTGCTAAACCAGCAACATCCACTATACCAGGAACATCTCCAAACCAGAAGCATCTGCTTAACCAGGAACATCTACTAAACCAGAAACATTCAGTAAACCAGCAACATCCACTAAACTAGCAACATCTACTAAACCAGCAACATCCAATGAACCCACAACATCCAATAAACCAACAGCATCCACTGAACCTGGAACATCACCAAACGAGAAACATCTAATAAACCAACAAAATCCACTAAACCAGAAACATCCACTAAACCAGGAACATTCAATAAACCAGGCACATCTACTAAACCAGCACCATCTACTAAACCAGGAAGATTCAATAAATCAGCAACATCTACTAAACCTGCAACATCACTAAACCAGCAACATCTACTAAACTAGCAACATCTAAAAAATCAGCAACATCTAATCAACCAACATCACTAAACCAGAAACATCCAATAAACCACCACCATCTACTAAACCGGCAACATCTAGTAAACTAGTGACATCTACTAAACCAGAAACATCACCAAACAAACTTGTCTTTAAATTGTGATTTTACAGTTCTGTTGTGGAAATATTGCTTGTTTATTTGGTGAATTGATTAGAGAAAACAAAGTTTGGTGACCCTCAGACTCCAAAGCTCTGTTTGTATTTGAAAAGCCACTCAGATCACACAGTTGCTGAAAACTGGATACCTTAAGAGCTTTATTACAACATTTTAGGGTAAGTCTCTCTCTGTCTCTTTCTCTCGTTTTCTCTCTCTCTCTCTCTCTCTCTCTCTCTCTCTCTCTCGCTCTATCTCTCTCTCTTTATGTGTGTGTTAAAGACAATGAGTTGGAGAAGACATCACATTATATTTCTGTTAAGATCTTGAAAACTCAATCAATTGTCATTAAACAGATAAGCGCAGATTAAAAATCCAATCTGTGTGTGTGTGTGTGTGTGTGTGTGTGTATGTGTATGTGTGAATGGTTTCGTTCCAAAACAGCGTTTTTTGGAGAATTTTCGTTTTTCATGACACACCTTCTGGAGTGGCTTCAAACAGATACACCAGTGGAGATTATGATTAATAACATTTTAATTAGATAAATGAAAAACATGTGTTTCACTATTACAACAGCCCTCAATCTTCCAATAATTCCAATACTTACTGTTACCAATAAATACGCAGCGTTTCGGGTGGTTTGTGTGTAGATCTTTATTGACTCAGTACACGTTAAAAACCTACACACATACACACATCAACACACACGCACACACACACACAGGGCGGCGTTCATGAGGCTAGCCTGAACTAACGTTCATATTTGATCTCTTCTCTGGTCTGAAAGTAGCTAAACTGTTATATTGTGTTGTATTAAAAATTAATGCAGGTCTATGCGAGTTTTTTTTTTCAGTGTAGCGCTTGTTAACGAATAGCCTTAATAAAATACCGCCGAAAAACCCTTCCTCTCAGTAATACATTTTTAACTCTGCTGCACATTTGATGTTTCCTGAATTGATCTTGAACCTCTTTTCACATCCAGCCTTTCACACCACTGATCCTCCGTTTTGGCTTTTTCAGTTTCGTTTATTGTTTGGATTTGACTTTCAGTTCATTGTTATTAGCGTTGATTTGCAATCTAATCTATAATTTATGTGCGTCCGCGCGCGCGTCTGTGTGTGCGCGCGTCCATTCGTGTGTGTGTGTGTATGTATGTATGTGTGTGTGTGTGTGTGTGTGTGTATGTATGTGTGTGTGTGTGTGTGTGTGAGTGTGTGTGTGTGTGTGTGTGTGTGTGTGAGAGAGAGAGAGAGAGAGAGAGAGAGAGAGTGTATAATAAAGAGGGATCAATACAGATGCGATCGTGAAGGAT
>JBBIGA010095677.1:0-11129 GCA_037576975.1 Alestes dentex | reverse complement strand
CAGAGCAGCAACCAAGAGGCCAAAGATAACCCTGAAGGAGCCGGCGGCTCTACTGCAGAGATGAGAGTATCTGTCCACAGGACCACTATAGGCCACACACTGCACAGAGCTGGGCTTCATGGAAGAGTGGCCAAGAAAAAGCCATTGCTTACAAAAACAATAAGGCAGACCATTTGAAATTTGCCAAAAGGCATATTGGAGACTCCCCTAACGTCTGGAAGAAGGTGCTGTGGTCAGACTAAAATAGAACCTTTTGGCCACCAAGGACAAACTAACACCTCTCATCATGCTGAGAACACCATCCCTACAGTGAAGCATCGAAGGGGCAGCATCATGCTGTGGTGATGTTTTTCATTAACAGGGACTGGGAAACTGGCCAGAATTGAAGGAAAGATGGATGGTGCAAAATACAGAAGAATTCTTCAGGGAAACCTGTGTGAGTCTTCCAGAGATTTGAGACTGCGACGGAGGTTCACCTTCCAGCAGGACAACGACCCTAAACACGCTGCTAAAGCAACACCCCAGTGGTTTAAAGAGACACAGGTAAATGTCCTGGAAAGGCCCGGTCAAAGTCCAGACATCAATCCAATTGAGAATCTCTGGTATGATTTAAAGATTGCTGTGCAGAAGCAGCGCTCATCCAACTTGAAGGAGCTGGATCAGTTTTGCCATGAAAAATGGACAAAAATACAAGTGTCTATATGTGCCAAACTTGTGGAGATGTACCCGTGTACTTGTGGAGACTTGGCGCTGTAATTGCTGCAAAAGGTGGCTGTACAAAGTACTGACTCTGGGAGGGGGTGAATAGTTATGTATGCTCAGGAATAGTTATGTACGTCTTATTTCTTGTTTGTTCCACAATAAAAAATAATTTGCATCTACAATGTGGTAGTTGTGTTGTGTAAATTAAAAGATACGAACCCCCCAAAGTTATTTTTAAATTCCAGGTTGTAAGGGAACAAGAGAGAGAGAATGCCAAGGGGCGTGAATACTTTTGCGAGGCACTGTAAAAGTGGCTCTTGCACGATCCTCATCATTGATCTTTGAAGTTATGTGTATGTGTGTATGTGTGCTTATATTTCAGGCATGCGGGTGAGTCTGTCCCAGTCCCCACTCATTACTATGTGATAATCATGAGTTGCGATGAAGAGAATACGACAGTAGAAGATTGTGAGGGGTCATTCACCCCCGTCTCTTTCATCTTACCACACCGTCCAGACAACTCAGAAAGCTGCAATGTGAGTATGCACACACAATCACACACACACACACACACACACACCCACACACACACACACACACACACACACACACTCACACAATTATAGACTATATGCCCTGTTTATTTTTACTTTTTTTAGACATCTTTAGACTGCTCTTTTAGACATCTTTTATCAGTGAAGAGAAATAATACTGGATCAAGTCAAGTCAAGTAGGTTGATTCCTCCAGGACTATGGCACAACACAAGAAAAAAAAAACACAAACAACACAAGACTATGCAAGTGTGAAGAGAACAAAGTCGGTACTATCACAGATACTGTATTCTAGCTCTTGCTGTCTAGCTATATTCTGCAAAAGTTCAGAATAAATGTAGACAATAATAAATAATAATTGTGCAAATATGTGTTTTATATGTGTTGTGTATATGAATTGTGTTAGGAGAGGAAGAAGTTCAGTTCAGGGTTGTATTTGTGTGTGTGTGTGTGTGTGTGTGTGTGTGTGTGTTTGTGTGTGTTGCGGGAAGAGGAATGAGGGGTGTGTGAGTTCATCCACTATACTGGTGGCTTTGAGGATGCAGCATATGGTGTAAACGTCTCTCACAGAGGGGAGAGTGATGTCGATGATAGATCAAGTGTGTTGAATGAATGGTGGCAGAGCAACACCAAAACACACAAACGTGGTCTGCTGCAGGTTAGACCTATATTATGTGTGGTCTTTAGCATATATGCTATAAAATTAACTGATTTCATGAACATCTATAATGGAAATAGCTAATTACACATTAGTATGTTTAATAATTAGGCATCTTTTGATAATAAATAATCTCATTTCTCATTTTCAAAGTTGTAAATTAGTTCTTTTAGGTTCTCTGGTCTTTTTCACATCATGGCAATTAATGTCTTTGAAGTATAATTAGCATTATCATTTTGGATTTAAAAAACTTTCTTTAGGATTTTGATTTTGGAATGGATTTTGTATCTGTATTTCGGTGCATTTTTAGTATTGATATGGATGTGTTGAGAAAGATCGTGTTTACTGTGTCAATAAGGAAATGCTTTGCGGTGATGGCCCTTTACAAATCAAGTCACATCATGTAGGTGTTTATTGGCATTTCAAACACATTCACATTGCACAGCAAAACAAAACAACATTCCTCTAGAAAACAAACATAACCAACTGAAGGACTTCTGCAAAGCTGCCTGTCCAGGCGAGATTTCACAAGTTTTAAAAACATGCTGTGGACAACTGGCTGCTGTATTCACCGACATGTTTGACATCTCCTTACAGAGCTCAACGGCCCCCTCAACGGCTTAAAAAAATGCTATTAGTATTCACGTCCCCAAGAAGAACAAAGTGAGCCACCTTAAGTGACACTTGCACCTTCTATAATAAAAACTGCTCTACCATGCGGTTAATTGTTAATTAATTTCAACACTGTCATCCCATCCAAGCTGATTCAAAAGCTGCTAGGTCTGGGACTCAGTGCTACCCTGTACAGCTGAATCTTCACCAACAGAACCCAGCATTTTCTGTAGAATGGCAGAAACACCTCCTCCACCCTGAACCTTAACACTGACACTCCTCAGAGCACTGTTCTGATCCCAGTGCTATACTGTGTGGCCCAAGCTAAACCATTTGTTAATGACACCACTATGGTTGGCCTGATCACCAGCAATGATGAAACCGCCTACAGAAAGGAACTAAGGCTTCTGGCAGAGTGGTGTCAGGACAGCAGCCTGTTTCTTAATGTCAGCAAAACTAAGGAGCCGGTCATTGACTTTAGGAAACAGGATGCAGTTCATGCCCCCATCCACGTCAGAGGCTATGCTATGGAGATGGTTGACAGCTTCAAATTCCTTGGGGTCACCCTCAGTTCTAATCTCAAGTGGACAGGACACCATTAAAAAGGCCCATCAATGTTTTCATTTCAAAGAAAAGACTGTAAAGTGACACATTTTGACATGTATCAACACAACACAGTGCAGCACACAGTGTGAACAGTGTGAAATTGTCCTCTGCATTTAACCCATTCGCCAAATGCAGCAGGGAGTGAAGGGGTATTTTACTAATCAATGGTAATTTACTTGGTATAATTATACGTAAAAATCCTCTACAATTAAGTTTACACCCATGTCTGACCAATGTCTGTACAATACAGTTCAAGCTCAGTAAACTGTCTCTCTGGAAAGGGAGGTGGAAAGCCCCCACAAGCCCCTGTTAGGAGAAAATGGCTTATTATACAAACTACATATGAATACTTTATTGTGTAAAATGACCCTGAAGATGCAGGTGTTTGGACTGGGAGTGAAGATGGAGCAATGCTTCACTGAGTAAGATGGCCTTCAAGGCCAGACTGGACATGCAGGTGCCCAGGCTGGAGTTGCCAAGAGGTTGGGGTTAAGCAAATTGAGTAATACAGTTTTAATTGGTTAAAAGGGCAGACTGGAGGTGTCACTGATTATTAATAAGAAGATAACTAAACCTGGAATTATTGGGTTGAAACAAATAGGTGGGAATAAGCAAATAAGGTGATACAGTTTTATAGGTAGAAACAAAGAATGACGGAGCTAAACTGATAAGGTGATTGAACTTTATTGGTGAAAAATCAATCAGTGGGATGTATTAGAAAATTGGGTGTTGAATTCTGAGGCCTATAAAGAACTATGTACAGAGCCCAGTAGAGGAGCGAAAAAGCATCAAGACTGGAGGCAGCTCCCACAGGCCACTGCTGTAACCTTTGAATAAATCAGCAACGCCATATCTTTCTGACTCCGTTTGATTTTTTAGACTTAGAAGTTCCAGACTTTTTCTTATTCCAATTTTCCACGGCAGGAGCAGCCAACGATGCAGCGCCCGGGGAGCAGTGTGTGGGCACGGTACCTCAGTGGTGCGACTGGTAGTCCTGAGATTTAAACCCACCACCTTCCAATCGCAAGGGCAACTCAGTAATCACCAGGGCACCAGCTGCCCCAGACTTTATTAAGTCCTAATTCTGTAAACTGCTGAAGCATTTTCTGACTGCAGTCATCAAACTTTATCCAATGTGACACCTTTTGTTGTGCTCTGTCACATATTACTCACCAAGTTGAATGTTGTATTATATGTTCAATGTTGTATTTATTTTTTGTATTGCATTGTACCTGATGCAGGGTCTAAAGACTGAAAGAACTTAATACATATTATGAACGTCTAAATTTATACAGTATGAACTGTATTGTAATGTTAATTGTATATTTTGTTTATTGTCTGTAGGCTGTGGAAAGGGACTCAAGTAAGAATTTCAGTGTGCTTTGTACTTTGTACAAATTTTGAATCTTGACACAGAGTGCCAAAATATAGAACTTTAAAACACAAGAGTAAATAATACAATAGAACAGGACAGGACAACATACAATGCAGCTGAGAACAGCGGTAACAGTACTAGTGTGAATGAATACAGTCTGCTCCTTATCCCTGGTCATACTCTGAATTATTATATGTCCTAATGGTAATGGCTAGTGGAATTAAGATTATGATTAATCAGTTTTAAAACAGTTATTGTATTATTTAGATAATTAATCTCCATTTCCAAAAACCTGCATGACATCTGAACTTTCTCTTCCGCACTATTTGTTTTGCAGAGTTCAGAGGAGCCGTCAGCCTGGGCTGAGGAGATTCTCCGGACACACACGGCTCGAGTGCGCGATGTGGAGCTGCTGACTGGACTGGATTTCTACCGCTTGACGTCCTTGCCCTACACACACACCCTCATGCTCAAAACCCACATGCACACCTTCGAGGAAGATGTCTAATTGCACAAAGATGCCACAGGAAAGGAAACATCGTGGGGACGCCACCCAACATCAGTGTTCTCTCTCCGTCTCTCTCTCTTCTACCTGGCTCAACTGATGCTTAGGTGTATATTTTTATACAGTTCGTCATATTTATTGTTCACCTGAAACAAAATATCACATGTAACACAGATAAACATGTAAGTTTCTAGTGTATAGCACCCAAGAATTAGACTCACATGATTTGTGGTGTCTGTCATAGACTGTGAAGAGGTTGTGTTCCTGTGTGTGAGAGCAATGTCTCAGTGATTGGCCAGATTTATAAGGTTTATGTGTGAGTGCATTGTAAGTTAATCCTTTGTTTGTGTGTAGCTGTTTTGTGGACACAAACATCATACCACAGCACATGGAGATGTTTATAGCAGGTGTTTTTTTTGTTTTATGGCTTCATGCTCCAGGACACTAATGTGACCATACAATGACGGATTTCCTTCCTCACTTCTTCCTCACTAACGCTGATGGTGTCTGCCTATGACTGTGAGTTGGGAGAACATGCTAAAGTGTCCTGTATCTGCATGCGATTAATGCATTAATGTCTAGTTAAGCCCAGATAGCAATAAATCCTCATACTGCATCTGCGATACTGGAAACGTGTTCATTCTTATTTCACTGTCAGAATGGTCCACTGTATTGTAATGATTCCATCCCTAATATTGTTCACCCTGTAGTAAATCTACAAATGTTGTTCTTATTAATAAATTACTTGGAGAAACTCAGCAATGTTAAGAGTGAAGGTCAGAATTTGAGTTGAATTTCCATAATAGCGTGCAAAACCCAATATAATATCAAATCTATCAGAATTAAACTCTTCTACTCTTTTCTGTCGCTTCTCCCACTGCCTACTAACTCCATCCTTCCATCCAGACTTAAGCACAACCAGTTAGTGTTCTTCTTAGCATTCTCACCGACATTGTGTTCCTCTCCAAAGGCACATTCACATTTACATAAGCAGTGGCCCAACACACATCAGCCTTTTTTTTTCACATTCTTAAACAGTTCATCAACTCACACAAGGAAGGGGAAAGTAAAAGAAAAATATGTGGAAAAACAGGAGTTTCAAAAACTGTTCAAAAAGAGTTATAAGATGCTAAAAAATATATATCAAGAAAATGGTACCGATAACAACTATACAAAACCTGGTAGAACACCAAAACTGTAACTGTCAGATAAAGTTCCATGCTGGCTTCACCTCTGAAGGTTTCTTTCTCTTTTCCACTGTGAGAAGATAACTAAACACTATGGGTCTGAAAGGGTGTGCAGCTGTTCAAGATGCCATTACAGTGAAAAAAAGAAAATGTGTGCTAGAACACAGAAACTGGACATCTGAGATATAAATAGTTTTATGGAGGGAAGAGTCAACTTAGAATTACGTGGATTGCAAGAAGAAGAAACCACTTTAAGGCTGAAATTCTGAGGTGTTTACAAGAAGCATGGGAAAGAAAAACTAACAGCAGGTCTTCCTAAAAGATAAGTATTTTATTTGCTTAATGATCTTTAACTTTCATTCTGTGATTAAAATTCCCATACAATCAGGCTGCAGGAAGGAAAGTCAGTTAGGGTGAATGTTGTTAGTTTGGCTCTGTTGTTTCCCAGCATGCTGTCTAATGCTCTTTAAACGATGGTTAGACTAACACTGATGCTAGTTATCAGGTAAGCTGATAAGCTTACAGGGCTGTGAAAGGAAAGCCAGTAAACTGGAAAGATAATGTTTTTTTTGTTGTTTTTTTTTTACCACTGAGTCACTGGCTGCCCAAAAGCCAGTTCAAACAAAACTCTTCATAATGCAATACCCTCATCTAGTCAGTCCACAGATTCTCAGAAGAAACCTCAAAAATAGTTACTCAGTCAAGACACGTTTGGTGTTTAAATTTAGCCTTTGCGCTCAGATGGCAAATCTTGTCTGATTGATGAGAGACTTCGCTCCTAGTACTGGACTATCCCCTGGCACATCACTGGTTACTGAAGAACTTTGGTATTTCTTTTAATCAAGTCAAGTTTAGCAGGTTTTTCATTTTAGTCTATGGCTAAAGGTACTTCTGAGTTCTGCCACCACACTGTGGAGGGGGTGATCAGCATTGTCCATGATGGGCTGAAGTCTAGACAATGTTCTCCTTTCAACCACAGCTTCCACACTGTCCAGTTCCCCCTCCACTACCTAGCCTGCTTTCTTGATCAGTTTGTTGAGTCTCTTTGTGTCTGCAACTTTCATGCTGCCACCCCAGCACACCACAGCATAGGAAATTGCACTGGCCACTACAGACTCATAGAACATCCACAACATGGTGCTGCAGACTTGAAGAAGATCGAAGAAAAGATAGATGGGTAATACAGCCTACTTTGAGCCCTCTTGTATGTGGCCAGATAGTTCTTAGACCACTTCAGCTTGTTGTCATTGTGCACACCAAGGTATTTCTAGTCCTGAACAATCTTCACATCCACCTCCTCATGGACAGGGTAGTGACAGGAGATCGTGATCGTCCACCACCAGTTCTTTGATTTTCTTGATGTTGAGCTGCAGCTGATTCAGCTCACAGAAGTCCACAAAACTGTCCACAGCCATCCCATGTTCCAAGTCGTCCCCACCCTTGATACATCCGACTATTGCTGAGTCATCTGAGAATTTCTATAGATAGCAGCCCCCTGTGTTGTACTGGAAGTCAGATGTCTACAGCGTGAGGAGGAACGGTGAGAGAACTGTTCTCTGAGGAGCTCTAGTGCTACAACACACTGTGTCAGACTTACATCCCTGTAGCTGCACGTATCGTGGCCTATCAGCCAGGCAGTCCATAATCCACGCAACTAAGGGAGCATGAACCTGCATAGCAGACAGCTTGCTCCCCATCTGGGCTGACTTAATGGTGTGGCAGGCACTGGAGAAGTCGAAGAACGTAATCCTCAGGGATGTACTTGGCTTGTCAAGGTGGCTGTAAGAACTGTGAAGCAGGTAGATGATCCACTCCAATCTTGGCCTGGCATGCAAACTGGACCCTCAGCAGTACAACACATACCTGGGAGGTGCACAGCTTGAGTACCTGTGGGCTTATGCCATCTGGTCCCAGTGCCTTGACAGGATGGAGTCGGTGTAGTTCTCTCTTTACTTTGTCCTCAGTGATGGTAATGGATGGTTCATGGGTTGTGGAGTCATCACTGGCAGGAGGAGAGGAGGTGGAGGCTGTAGCTGGTAAGATGGTGGGAGAAGGAGAGAGGTAGTATGGAAAGCTGCACTTAGGCGTGACAATGATGGTGGCAGCAGATGTACTGAGTGCAGTGAGAGCTGTGCTGGAGCTAGAAGTGCCTGGAAGAGACCTGCTGTCAAACCTGTTAAAAACACCTTAAACTCTCCTCATTACCATCAGCCCCATGGATCAGGGCCGGCGCCAGAGCGGATCTACCGGGCAGGCATCTGACTGACTATGGGGAGGCACTATCGATCGTGAACTATAATGGTTCTGGAGGAGGGGGGGTGCTGCCTGGTGTCGGCCGTGGTTACACTAAAGAGTGTAGAGGGGGCCTGGCGACTCGCTGGGGGGGCAATGCCTTCGAATGCCCCCCCTTGACGCCGGCACTGCCATGGATGCTGGTCTTCATACCCCTCCACACATACTAAAAGTGCTTTGGGGTAGATGTTCAGGTGGGCTGTTTGAGTTCTTTCCACAGGTTGACTTCAAGAAGTTTAACAAATGACTGTGGTTAGTGATATGCCACTAATGTTAGAAAACTTACAGGCTGATTTATTAGCCTCTAGAAGAGAGGCTTATGGCCAGGACTGGTTTGGCTTAATGCTCTTGAAGTCCCTTGTAAGCACCTTGTAAATTTAGCATCATGACAGTTTTTCACCGTTCTTTTTGTTGGATCTGTTGCATCCAGGCATGGATACAACAGTTAAATTTATGAATGTAGTATTGTGTAAAGGTCTGGAGACACCCCTCATTTCTTTATACTTTGCTTTGGGTCATCTTGTTCATACTGAAAATTAGAGTCTTTGAGTCTTTGAAAGTTCTTCATGAAGCCTGGAGAACTGTTCCTGAAGACAACATTAAAAATAAAAGAAAGTCTGGCTCTTTTGGAAGCAAAATATGAAGAAATGAGGGCCAGCTTAAGACTTTTTCCTAGTACTGTATACATATATATGTGTGTGTGTGTGTGTGTGTGTGCGCACGTGTGTGTGTGTGTGTGTGTGTGTGTGTGTGTGTATGTGTGTGTATGCGTGTTCTCGTTTGAACTTTAATTCACAACATGTTAGGAGTGTCTTCATCACAATAAAACCTTTAACTTCAAATGCTTTATCTATCCATACTTCCACATGCCATGTAGCTGTCTGATAGGGTGTGTTTTAGTTTGCCTGAGGGTTCATGAGAGATAGCATAGCTGTAAAATGAACAAGCAGTGCTGTGGTGATCAGGGTATATTGGTTTATTAAGTCTGAAATAAGATAGCGCCAGTTTATGAAGTGAACGCTTTGAAAAGGGCACATTTGAGGTGAGTTAATGTTTACAGAACAGGCAAAGGCATTCCCCATAGCATACGTCTCCGACTACACTGATATTGTGGAATACCTGTTCGAGATCAGTGCAGTGTTTGCCTCAAAACCAGCATGGACTTCGGCAAGAACCACATGAGCAAAAAGAAACTCATCATCGTAAGTGTTTGCTTTGTAATGTTTATGCTGCTTTTATTTATGTGTGCTTTTGAATAATACTGCTGTTAGATTGGAGGAGGTCCAGATCTGATTATTTTACACTCATAGCTGCTTTTTGATTTAAAGGTTTTTGAACAGGTGACCAAAAAAGTTGATATTTCACTTTCCTCCACTAGTTACAGGCACTGATGGAGCAAATTAATATATATATTTGGACAACACATATTGGACTGCATGCAGAAATAGTGGATTCCTTGGCATCTGTGTTGTACTTCTGTAGTTGTTATTTGTATTATAGTTTGTTTAGTGAATGCATTGTAGATGCAAAAAAGTATACTTCAGGTTAGTGACAATAAGTTAACAGCCAGACCTAATTTCCATGAGCTTTTTAGGGCAAATGAGTGGAAGGTGGAGGTGGGACCCCTCAAATACTGAAAATATATACAGAGATGATATAAGCATACAAAGCATAACATAGAAAATAAGCCAAAGAAGTAACCATAAAATGAATATGGAAGAAAAGCAAGATTTAAGATATTGTAAAACAAAGATCAAGAAAGTAATATGAAAGAATACAGACAAAAGTCCATGCTGTACTGATTTATTGTAGACACATTAAAATACATATTAATATAAATACACAATATACTGTATTGTGACAGTATGCTGCCAAAACTCTTAATCATAGGCATTTTAAAACTCCAACATTGGTCAATCATTTTTCATGATTGACCGATGTTGGAGTTTGACTCAAGAAGTTTGACTTAAGATGTGATTCAGGATCATGAAACACTGCATAAATATGTGTATTCACTCATTTGCAATGAGGGAAAATCAATGCATCCATCTACTTACCCTCATTTAGCATTTCTGTACTGAAATATTAGCAAAGTTGTGCAGTTATTCAGTTTGTTCTAATTTATTGGTGAAGAAAATACTGTTTTAATGTGACTGTTTCAGTGCAGAGTAAACATACTTGAAGGCTAAACTGGGCTTAATGATTGAAATATGCCTAGTTACTGTGACTCAGTGAGAGTCACACTTTTGCATTCTCTAAATGTCTACCGGCAGTTTTACAGTAAAAGATTAAAGCTGAAGGTCAACCCCCACTTGCACTTTCTCACTTTTTATACATCATTAAAGCGGTAATTTCCTACAATGGTGCAAACCTCTGTTTCAAGTTCCCTGACTATTATTCTTTCTGGGTCAAATGGCTAATTTTTTCCTTCATTCATATGACACTACTCCAAGTCACACTGCTTACAGGGTGTCAAACATATTAAATTTCCAAAGAAGGTGGGATGCTGGGAACAGTGTGAATAAAAAGCAGAATGAGATGACTTGCATATTATATAAACACACTCTTCTTCTTCTTTCTCTTTCGGCTTTACCCTTCAGGGGTCGCCACAGCGAATCATCTGTCTCCATTTAGTCCTAT
>JBBIGA010095656.1:0-11129 GCA_037576975.1 Alestes dentex | reverse complement strand
ATTATACAGTTTGGGGAATAACCCTTTCTATTCTAGCATGACTCTGCCCCAGTGCACAAAGCGAGCTCCATAAAGACATGATGAGTTTGGTGTGGAAGAACTTGACAGGCCAATATATATATATATATAAAAAAAAATTTTATACTACACTATATATACACTATATATACAAAAGTATTGAGATGCCTGACCATTACACCAATGACATTGCGTTCAAACCCATAGGCGTTAATCTGGAGTTGCTCACCCTTTGCAGCTATAACAGTTTCCACTCTTCTTGAAAGACTTCCCCTAAGATTTTGGAGTTTTTGTGGGAATTTGTGCCCAGTCATTCTGTGGAGCATTTATGAGGTCAGGCACTGATGTTGGAGGAGAAGGCCTGTTCACCCATTCCAGTTCATCCCAAAGGTGTTGGACGGGGTTGAGGTCAGGGCGCTGTGCGGGCCAGTCAAGTTCTTCCACGTAGAACTCATCCAGCCATGTCTTTATGGAGCTCGCTTTGTGCACGGGGACACAGTCATGCTAGAACAGAAAAGGTTCTTCCCCAAACTGGTTCCACAAAGTTGGAAGCATGGCGTTGGCCAGAACGCATTGGCGTGCTTGTTGATTTTATACACCTGTGGCAATGGGTATGATTGAAACACACCCGAATTAAATGAATAAGTGGTGTGTCCCGCAAATTTTGGGACCATGTTGTGTCTACATGTGAGTTATATATACTTTTGTCCACACGTGAGTACATATAATATAAAACTCGCATGGTTTGACAGAGAAACGCTCGCGGTCTGGGGAAAGGGGGCGTGGCGACGGGAGGCGGGGAAGAGCGGTGGGCGCTAATTGGTCGAGAGGGGCTCGGTGGAAGCTGGTTGGCCAGCGCCGGCGCAAGCCCGTGCATTTTTATGAGGGCGCGAGAGGCAGGCAGGCTGTGAAGAGAGATGAGCTCCAGTGCGTCCTGGCTGACCGTCCTGCTGCTCTGCGGCCTGTGGGCTCCGGACCCCTCCGGTACGGACACACACACTCCATACACACCACACACACTCCATACACTGCACACACACACACACACACACTCCACAAACACCTCTTTAGGGAGTACTCAGTCCTGACTGACCACTCCACACACAACTCCTGACTGAAATCAGTACTGCTTCTGTGTTTTTGTGGACATTATTTTACCTCAGTCTTCACTCTCAACCTCTCTCAGATTGCTCATTCTGAGGTAAACTGTTGAGATATTTTTAAAAATATTGATATTTAAAAAAAATTGTTTTGACCTTAAAACTGTCTCAGTTCAGTTAGTTCTAAGGTAAACAGTTTGTTTTAAAAAAATATTTTACCGGTTCTCATTTTAAAAGTGTTTCAGTTTGCTAATTCGAGGTAAACATTTTGTTTCAAGAGATGTCTTTTTTATTGTTTTTTTTAACCTCAGTTTTCACTTTGAAACTTTCTCAGTTAGGTTTGATCTGAGGTAAACTGTTTCTGAATAGACGTTTTTACATATTTTATCTTATTTTTGACTTTTAAAATCTCAGTTCAGTAAATTCTGAGGTAAATAGTTCGTTTTAGAGATTTTTTTTCAATATTTTATCTCAGTCTTCATTTTAAAACTCTCAGTTCAGTCTTTCTGTAGTAAACCGATTGTTTTAAGAGATTTTTAAAAATATTTTTTTCCAGTTCTCAGTTTGCTGATTCTGAGCCAAACAATTTGTTTCAATTTGTTTTTTTCATTTTTTCCTCAGTTTTCAGTTTAAAACTCTCTCAGTTCGGTCTTTCTGAGGAAAACTGTTTCTGAATAGACATTTTTTAATATTCTATCCTTGTTTTGACTTTAAAACTCTCTCAGTTCAGTTAGTTCTGAGGTAAAGGTTTGTTTTAAGAGATGTTTTACCTCAGTTTTCACTTTAAGACTCTCTCAGTCTGCTAATTCTGAGGTATGACGGTTTGTTTTCAGATATTTATTAAAAATTTACCTCAGGAGTGAAAATAGCTTATTGCTCCTCCACAAACATACATCTGCTGTGGGTTAGTTTAATGATCTCAAGTTTGAATTTTCCTCATACTTAAGATCAGCACAAAAATCAGGGCAGTTTACAGATAGATTTTGTAAGAATTTTGACTTAAAGTTAAACCAATTCATATTTTTAGAAGTAATTCCAAAGTGGGCAGCATTTTACTTCAATTTCTGTTACTTACTAATGCTTTATTTTGAAATACTTTTATAATCTTTGGGTGAATTTTTAGCAGATTTCAGAAATTTTATGGGATTAGGTTAGAAGGTGACTAAAGCTTCAACATATTCTTGGAATACATTTTTTAGGTGTCAAAAATGTTATGAACGTGTGTAAATAACGAGTGTTCTTGCCTGTTGTCAGAATGTTATCCACTGACAGACTGTGAAGAGTATGGAGATTATACACAGGTAAGATAATCAATCTTTAACATACCATCATTTAAAAAAATAACAAAAAATTCCTCTCACCCTAAGAGAGGAAGACCACCTCCTGTATATTGTTAATTTGTCTGAGGGATAGCAGCGCAGGCATTTAACCTCAATTAGAACCGGATAAATCCAGGAGTACCGTTTCCAGCATCCTGAGTGAGGAAGGTCAGTGTTTCCATCTTTCATTGGACAAACGGCAGCCGTAGCTATTTCAGACTCAAGCTTAACAGGTATAGATTCCACAATGTATAGATTTTGAGGAAAATGAGGTTAGATAGAACATTTTGAAGAAATCTAGAAAATAAAAAACAAAAAGGTTTAAAGAAATTAAAGTACTTAAAGTGGTAGTGTAAAGTGTCCATTTGTCACTCGTGACCAAACCAAGATCGTGAAACTGTTCTCTGCATTTAACCTCGTGCAGCCTACCTGCAGTACACTGACTGCCCACCAGAGGAAGCACTATGGGAAACACTGGCATAAAGTAAATAATATTGCTAAATTACCTTCAAACCTTCTTTTTTCACATGGAGTTGGCCTCTCAGAGGAAAAGGAAAATGTGACAGGAGTCACACTATGTAAGGGTCTCACTTCCACAGTTATTTGTCAAGATGTGAATGTCACAATGTGTTATTTTTCTGTGATGTCATTTTTGCACCTGTTTCAATTATAAGTCTGACTCAAGTTCTGGGTTATATCTTGACCTTTGTATACTGAGTTAACCAGAATATGTCTAAAAACAGTGATGGATTAATACTGAATACGATCCCAAATGTAGTGAGTGATGTATTTTGATACAACACATGTGATGTAGCACAATGTGTCATCGGAGGAAAAACATCACCTGTCGTGGGGGAAATCATTGTTTTGTGTTGAATGGAAGTGAAGGGGATTGCAGGATGCTGATCCCTGAAACAGCTTAAACATAAAATGTCAACGCTGGTCCATTTCAGTTGCCTGAAGAAAGGGTCACATGTAGCTATAGATAAATAAAATCCACCTGGGTTATATTATTACATACTATTGGCACTAAAGACTTTGACTGATGAAAATGGTGTCTAATATTTTCTTTGGGCTTCCACTCGTCACAATGGATGGAAGCTAAACACTAACGTCAAACCCAGATTACAATGTTCTTCACCTCAGACTCTTTCCAGGAGGCTTTTTAATAGACTACAGGTGAGAGCAAGTTTCAGCTCAGTCCAGTTTTGACTCAGTCCTATACCTTCTCTGCTTCAGCACAGATATTTACCTTCTCAGCTTCAGCTCAGTTCTGTACTGTTGCAGCTTCAGCTCACTCCTGTAACTTCACGGCTTCAGCTGAATACTGCATCTTCACAGCTTCAGCATAATACCTTTCCTGCTTCAGCTCAGTCCGGTACATTCACAGCTTCAGCTGAGTGCTACACCTTTACACCTTCAGATCAGTCCTGCATCTTCACACCTTCAGCTCAGTTTTGTCCCCTCACAGCTTCACTTAAAAATGTACCATTTGAACTTCAGTTCAATTCTGAATCTTCAGTTTCCACTCAGGCCTGTACCTTCACAGCTTCAGGTCAAACCTGCACATTCACAGCTTCAGCACAGTCCTGTATCTTTGCAGATTCAGCTCATCTTCATCTTCCCCAGTCTTCCTCCAAAATATACGTTCTTAGCTTCAGTTCAGTCCCGAACCTTCATTGCTACACCTCAAAAATGTGCCTTCTCAGCTTCAGCTCAATTCTGTATCTTCTCAGCTTTAGCTCAAAAATGTACCTTCTAAGCTTCAGGTCAATTCAGCACTTCCACAGCTTCAGCTGAATCCTGTACCTTCTCTGCTTCAGCTCTGTCCTGTACCCTCACCATTTAAGTACAGGAGAATCCTGTAAGGAACAGACCTTTAACTAAATGCCTTTTTTACAATTGTGTAGAAAGGAATGTAGGAGAACACTCACAGCTTCAGCATTCCCTGACTGCCTCTCTGCTTTAGGGTTCTGCTGTGCAGAGCACGCTGTGTGGACTTGTGTGGCATGACCAGAACAAGGTGAGAAGTATGCATGCTTATGTGTGTTTCATTATTAGCATGTCAGCATATAAATGTAGGAATCCATGATCTGATGTTGTATAACTGTGCATTCATGTTCCTCAGGAGCAGATCCAGAATGTTTTCAAACGGGTTAGTGTAACGAGTTACAATGTAATCCACCACACTTTGACATTTAAATACTGTATAGACTGATGCCATTGATCGTACAAGTATCAATCAGCTCTGTTACAGATACATCTTGTCTCTTCTTTTCAAGTTTTTGTTTCACTACTCCAAGGCACAAAATTCCATTGGCTCTGTCGAGAGAGAGGTAAAAACACCCCAGGATGCTTCAGTTTAGTGCTGGGTGATGTTGATTTAATATAATTTCACAATATTTTCTGAATCTACTACAGTCTCTTTGGTACCATGTAGAAAATGCTCAGAAAAAAACCCCCCAAAAAAAACCAGAAAACAAACCTTTTATTGGGGGATTATATCACAAATATAATCCACTATATGTCCATTATATGTCTCTAACAAAAATATATATATTGTTAAAACTGTGAAGCAACATCACTTTTGTAATACCCTGCACTAGTTTAGTAGCCTTCTTGTGTTCTTATATGTTGTTTTGAACTGTATCTAATTTTATTTGTCTAGTCTCACTCAGTCCACCCACTGATGCGCCTCTCACCCAAATTCAGCCAGCGCAGGAAGAAACAGCAGGTAACCTCTGTGAGGCTTGTGCTATTTCCTCTTTTTCTGTCTGATGAACCGATGTATTTAAAATAATCTGATTTACTACTTCTAATCTGAGCCGCCTCTAATCTAGAACTTGATAAATTGAGGAGTTGTGTAAAGTGATTATTTAAGTCGCACAATATATTACAATCCCTGGCAACCACACTTTCACCCCGTTTTTTTTTTTTTACTTCGTAGCACATAAACAAATTGTAGATACAACACTAAACATTTTTATTCAATAGCCGATCATTCTAAAACATCTCAAACTAATTACATTTTTTAAATTAATGGCATATTTTCCATATGAAGTTGAGGAAGAAATGATGGAATCACTCAAAGTGGAAGAAAAAAGTATGGAATCATCTTGTAATTTGCACTGTAAAACAAAAAAACACTGGCACAAATCTAAATATGCTAGAAGGAAAAAAAATGCCCACCAAAAGAGTCATTAACTGAAACAATGTAAAGGATTATAAAAGTCCTTCAAGTGCGGAATCCACCACATAGAGTGGCAGTACATGTTGGTTGAGCCCAGTTGGCTGTGTCTAAAATTTGGTGGAAAAAGCAGAGGATGTGCAGATTAGCAGTTAATAAACAGCTGTCCACCTTTATCATTCCATTAGTAGAAAGTTTGATGATGATGGAATCATTTTTCAGGATGATGGTTCATCTCTACAACAGAGGTGTTTTAAATGTGTTGAAGTTTTTCTTCAAAAGCATATCAGCTCAATGATACCCAGCAAGCAGTCTGGATCTCGATACCATTGAAAACTGTATAGTGGAAAAAAATTATCCCGCAATGCTGATATGTCACCCACTATTAGAGAAAGTTGGAAGCAGCTTGAAGGAGAAGATTGTTCTTCTGCCCCAAAGTCTACAGGCCTGAGTAGGATGAGCAAAGTACTGATTGTGATTTTTTTTTTTATTCTTTAATTTTTTGCATTAACGTGATCTTCAAAATAATTTACAACTAGTGAAAATGATAATTTTGAGGCGTTTTACAAAGTCAGAATGTTCAGTTATTAAAAAATGTTTTTGTCATATCTGTGGTTTCCTACGAATTAGGAAAGCTTTAGTGAATATCCTCTAAGGGTGGTGATTCCAACATTTTTGCCAGGGGTTAGACACTGTAAAGACCTGTTTAATAACATTATCTTTCTCTTAGAGAAGCTGAAGACTGCTTGTCGTCGTCCAGATAGACTTGTGCGAGGTTGGTACCACGGACCCGCACACAAACAAGAGCGCAAACACAACATGAGGTTCTTAGTCTTTTTTTAATCTCATCAAAACTAACAAATCAGTACTACTACAGACCATACTGATATATTCAGCCCACGTATTGATTCATGCAATTTCATAATTGGAACATAAATCAAGTAAAGACTGTATCCATGTTATACATTGTTACATCTATCAAGCTCTAACACACTATTAAGGTAAAGGTAAAGTGACACTGGGCAGACACCCTTATCCAGAGCGACTTACAGGGATAGTCCCCCTGGAGCAACTGAGGGTTAAATGTCTTCCTCAAGGACAAAATGGTAGACGGTGGGGGGGGGGCAACTTTGTGGTCATTGAGTTGACAGGCAAGTGTTTTACCCACTAGACTACTACCACACCTATTACAGTCATGTTTTTGATAATAAGGAATGCAGTTTTGATTGATTTCAATGGACTTTGCCTCACCAGAGGTACTAAAATAAACCAACTGGAGCAGTGGCGTAGAAGAAATACGTGGTTCCATCTCAGTGCAAGGTTGTTTAGAGAACCGTTGTGAAGGTTTCATACCAATCAATGGTTTAAGCCTATAATCGAGAGAATTGTTTCTTTAAGATTTGTGGACCTAAACGTGGTCTAAAAAAGTTCCCTACTGCAGTGTAACCTATTTGAATGACCGTCATGCATCACTATTGGACATTTTTAAGGCTCTGTTCTTTTCTCATCCTTTTGCTCTAAAATAAAATGCTATGGCTCCACAGTGAGTGGTGAGAGCAACAGTTCTGCAGCCAAGCCCGTGTCTCATGATGAAAACATCTTAAAAAACGAACCGTTCTTCCAATGAAATTGTGCAGAAGAATGTTTAGTTGAGCAAAAGGAACTACAGGGGGTCCTCGAGTTACAAGTCTCGACATACGTTTCGGGTTTACAACGCTCACTCCCTTAGTCTCGTACTTACAGACTACGTGGGCGAACTTGCTTGGTTGTGAACAGAGGAAGAATATGAAGTAATGTGGGGTATGAGTGAGGGAGTTTTCCTTTTACTGAGGCTTAATTGTGCTTTTATGATTTTACATCACTGTTGTAGAAACGGAACTGTGGCGTAACTTGAGGATCCCCTGCAGTTACTACTACTGGTACACACACTCAAAGCTGTTAATCATTATTATGTGACTTTAAATCACAAACATGTCTTTAGTCCTGGAGGTTCACAGGTCAGCCAGGAGGAAAAGCAGCATTTACATGACTTGCAGACCAATACAGTGCCCACAGCTTCAGTTTGCATTGTTCATGTGTGTTTTTCTACCCCCCGTACAGATGTTCTCTGTCCTTTATTTGGATGCATAGTGGAGCCGTAACATCTGGAGCTGGACTAGGACTGCTTTTGGGGCTGAAAAGATGTTTGGGACTGTAATTCACGTTCAGTTCTGTAAATAAATGTAATCTCATGGGTGTGGTGTGCAGTAGTTAACATCTGATTTATCCTCTCTTCCTCTCACAGTTCACATGTATGTGCATTGTGTTTATCCACAAAACTACACAAAATTGTATACTTTGGACGTAAAAGGCACTTTCTTTAGTAGGACCATCAAAATTGCTTTCACACATTGCCCCACACTCATTTCTTTATAAACTATATTTGTGAAAACCTTCCCAGTGTAGAAACACAAGCAGATGCAAAGTAACTGTAAAAATAAAAATCATAAATCAGTGTTTATGGTGTCAGCCAATTTATATAAAGATTTCTATAAAACCGTTTAGGCAATTGATAGACATGTACAGTGACATACACATGCCATAAATAAAACACATATCTGGTATTTATCTGGCATTTCCGGTGTGTATCTCTGGAGTCAGTGCAGTTCAGTGGCCCTTCTTTCACAGCAGTTACTGAGCTTGACCACTAGAGGAAGCACTTCCCCAAAATATGGCAAAGAGGATAAACAGGAGTGCATTCATGACATTGTCCATTCTGTAGCACATGTTGGAGCATTTGATTCCCTGGATTTGAACAATCCTCCATTCAAAACACATTTGGCCAAGTCCTGTTTTGTTTTCACAAACTCCAGTTGTTGGGTCTCATTGAATCCACTCCCCCTCCTCAGTCCTCGTCAGACTCATCGCTATCTCTGCGGGTAGGCACAGAGCAGCGGATGGACGTCAGCAGCTGATCCTGGATCTGTTTCTTAGGGTTCTCCTCCAGGTCGGTCTTCACCGCACCTGCCTCCGCTAATCGCCACTCCAGCTCTGATAAACACAACAACAAGAGGATGACTAACCAAACCACCTGAATTATAACAGTGATCCACAGGCATCTTTTGGGTGACTTTAGATGGTAAAAGGACATCCAGTTATGGTATAGGCTTCACGACGTTCTGTTCTAACAGAACAAAACGTTAAAGGAACCACATGTTCATTAAACGTTAATGATACAGTAAGACTGATGTTTGTAAACTACCTTGAGTCTGAATTTTGTACAATTGTTCAAATGTATCTTTTTATCCACGTCAATATTACACACACACACATACCGTCGCACTTCAAGTTCATGCCTCCAAACACGAGGGGCCCGATGAACTGGGCCTTCATCTCTCCCTCATGGTAAACGAAGACTGTGGGAAGGTTCCTATCAGGATAGTTGGGGATGCAGGTGGTGGAGATGGACTTCAGGAACTTCGTTTGTGGGAACTTTCGGGCCAGTTCTGAAAGGTGCTGGTTTATGAGTGTACACAGGGGGATCCTGAGAAGAAAAAGGAATGCTAAAAGTATTATTACTACTAAAATTACCATGATTTCGATAAAGATTTTAAAAAGTGTGTACAGTTCGAATTTATTACATTTGATGATTGATTAATTAATCATTAGATGAATGATTAAAGGGTATAACTGAACTGATATAAGACAACTACAAGCTTTTAAGCGAAAGAATAAGTACTGACTAGACCAGCGGCTGTTACCAGTTTAATTCATTTACGCTCTCTTGAGATAATTTTAGTGTGGGATCTTGGGGAAAAGCTCAGACAAACTTTCTAATACTTTGTAACATAACAGATTTTCCCCAAATGTTTTAATGATTTGTCCTATTATTTTTAATTTAGCTAAATGTGTTTTTTTAATCATACTTTTGGAATGCCCTGCTGTACCTGCCACAGAAATGTAGCCTGTAGGTGCTATATATTGTTTCACTCCAAATAAAGCTCACCCAGGCTTGTAGAGGTGCAGTACCACCCAGATGCCACTGCCAGCCTTGTTCACTTCTTGAACATAATCCTGCCCAGAAATCTCGTTCACCTCCCCAAACACGTTCTTGATCTGCTTAGCTTTCCATTCAGCCATCCTCTTCTGCCTGAGAAACGAGACAAATTAAAACACTAAGAACAACTTAATGACATGTTTGAGTTTGTGCTTCAGACATTTTAAAGTGTAAAAGTAAAGTGACCATTCTGTCATACACCACAGCACACAGTGTGAACAGCAAGAAATTAATTCACCCGGGTGAAGCAGCGGGCTGCCAGGAATACACCGCCCCTATGTGGGGACGGTACATTCCTCAGGGGACCTCAGAGGTGCCACTAGCAGTCTTGGGATTCGAACCTACGACTTTATGATCGCAGGGCAAACGCCCTAACCTAGGCCACCAGCTAGGGTGAGGATTAGATCGTCCTTGCAACTTCTGATGTTGTGTGAATTTGCAAGTGATAGTTCCAAATATTTACAATAATTCTACCAGACGTAAAATACTAAATACACAATATAATGTGAACAATTTTTTGTTCCTGGAAAACCTCACCTGTACATCTCTATGGCAGCCTCATCCTCCTCACTGAACTCATCCTCATTCTCCTCCAACTCCTCGAGGGTCATGTTCTCATAGGTTTTCACTACAGTGGACAAAAGAACAGGATAATCAGGACCAGTTTCAATAACAGGCTGTTCAAAGACAAAGCCAGCAGAACAAACTATATATTTCAATGATCACATCTCAGAGACACCAGACACCACAAAAAACTTATTTAACCAGGACGTTGTTAAATTACAATTAAAAATAACTTTTTACAGGTGTGTTCTGGACAAGACATGCAGAAGCGCTTAAGAAACTGGTCCCAAACAGATGGAAGAGAGGACATGAGACTGAGAGGCACAACTGTCTAAGACTTGGTCCTTTCATCAAGAAACAAGGAGTTCAATACCCTGTGATGCTATCCATGTCTGGGAGTCTAAGAGAGCATAACCATTCTCTCCACCAGCCACCAAATCAAAAAGTTTAATCCAAATCTGCACCTCAAAGAACACGCTTTTAATTCTGGTGTTTTAAGTCTTTCTGTAGAAACCTCCAACCAAATAGAACAGGAAGTATACCAGCTTGTTTTCATTATGACCAGAAACGAGGAGGCACACGTTCCACACCCGTTCATCATCTTTTCTGTGTTCCTTACCAATGGACTGCTGCTGAATAATCTGCTCTTCTTCCTCATCCTCCTTCGGCTTCTCTTTGGGAGGAAGGATGCCCTTCTTCCGGAGGATGTCATTCCACTCTGTGTCTTCATTTGGGTCCTACAATCAAAACCATTCACACACAGTATATGACTGACTTCATAATACACTCTCCAGCTCCGCTATACAATCGCTGGTATATATGTTTGTGTACATACACACACACACACACACACACACACACACACACACACACACACACACACACACACACACACACAAACACAC